>JAQGCN010000754.1:0-15364 GCA_034699725.1 Friesea truncata | reverse complement strand
CCTGTTCAAAAGTTATCGATTTTTTAAATAAAAATTCGGGCTGGTCTCGCCGGGCTATTTCCCTCATTTTCTTAAGTTTATTATATTCGTAATTAAAATATTATTAATTATTATGCTGATGAAGTTTTCTTTGAGAAGGTGTTACAATTTCTTCATCAGAATCTACAACACATGGTCCACTATCGCATTTAACCCGACCTTTCCCCAAACACTGACACCAATTGCACCCATCGTGGTAAAGTGTTCCTTTTTTGCAATTTGCTAAAATTAAGTTAAATTGAATTTATCTATAAAAATTCAATAAATATTTCTAATTACCTTTTTCAGGTACTAGTTCGTTTTCGCGTTTATTAGGAATTCCTTCTGCAATTCCAAAAGTTGACAAACGAACAGCATCATTTGGCTTATTATACCCAATTGTATCTTGACTATAGAGAATAAGACAACGTTGTTATTTAGGCTGATAATGATTAATAATCTTAGAAATTACCATGAAATTAAATCACCATATCCATGGCAATGACATAATTGAACATTTTTAGTTTTAGGTGAAAGGAAGCAAAGATATTCATCTCTATTTGACTTTTCATCGCACATTTTTCTACATTCGTTACAATCGCTAACGCATTCATCCTTTGCACCACCTTATAAAAATAAGAGTAATTTTTTTAAAACATTTTTTAATAATATCAAATTATAAATTTAATCTTACTTGTATCTGTTTCAATCAAACTTTCAACAATGCAAATAATAACAGCAAAAATCACTCCAGTTGAAGTAAATTTCTTCATTTTTTTTGTTGCAAACTTTTCTCCGAAAAACTGTAATACGTTAATAATAAACCGCTTGTTAACTAAAAAATGTGTCACCTAAAAACAACACCACACTCATTTGCATTTAATTGTTTTAATTTCTTTCCAATTAAATAAAACGATGCAGAATAAAAATTCCGTGGTTTCATTTCCGTTTCTTCCAAATTAATAAAAATAGAACTTATGCATAATAAATATTAAAGGTACATCGTAATAATTAGGATGTCCATAATGCACATTTACTATAATCTGTACTCATAAATTGTTGGTATTAATAAAGTAAACCATACAACCATAAATAACAATGGTTTATTTATTATTTCTATAAATACTTAAAATGCTAATTCCTTAATCTTAAATTACATATCGATTTCAAGATGGCCAGTTGGATAAGGATCATGTTTTGCATTTCCAGATTCAATTCGACACCAGAACCAATTTTCATCCTTGCAGAAACATTCATATTTATCCAGAAAAAACTTCTGTGCATCACCTTTCTTGCATACTGTTGAAGTCATACTACGTTTAGCAGCACTGCGTTTATGAATTGATCGTTTATCTTCTGGAACATAATCTTTTTCAGTTGTAGCTTCACAAGGGCCGTTATCGCATTCATCTTCAGTTTCTCCTATGCATTCACACCAATTACATCCATCATGGTATATTGTTCCAACTTTACAATCGGCTAATAATAAAAGACAAAAAGTTAACAATTATTGATTAGATTTTCATTGAATTGGACATTACTTCTTGTTGGTGTGTATCGAAAAAGATTTTCATCCCTTCCATTAACTACGACTCCAAATACTGTAATAGTTACAGCAAAAATTAAAAATGAAAAAACAATTTTCATTATTATGAAAATAGAATTACTAACTTAACTAATGGGTATGGTTTTGTTAAGAAATGAAAAGTGAATTTTAATAAGGAAGTGTGAATATTTATAGGGATTTTATGGTTAATTAAATTTAATTAAAAATATTCATTTAACAAAACCAAAAATTCATTCCATTATGTATCAAAGTGGGTTAATAATAAATTGTAATATCTCACATACAATATTTTAAAATAACATTCTTCAAACTTAAATTAAAGAATCTTAATTAAAAGAATAAAATGTAGAACATTTGATATTTGATGGATGGGATTGAATTCATTTGTTGAGCCTACCTCAATAAAAACTAACCAATGTTATAAATATCTTTTGTTCTCAGGGTTGAATCTCATGAAAGATAACAATAGAATTTTAATTAGAGATTCTTAACGGTCAACAACCTGATGGTACATCTTGATGAGCCTTAAAATAAAACAAATGGAATCTTGTTATTGTCTATACTATAAAATTAACAATAAAATAAACATTAAGGTAGGATTACTCACTCATTCACTACCAAAATTCCTTAAGGTCTTTCACCATAACCAAAAATACAAAAATATGTACGAAAATAAGTTTGCAAAAATAATTTAACTCCATTCTAACATACATAAAAGATTGTTCCTTGATTTTTAATTTTACGTCCTTCACATTGAATATGAATTTGAGAGATTTAATACCAAAACTATTATTAACAAGATACACAATAATAAGGTCATAAGCTACAATATTGTTTAAGTAAAATATTCCAGTTATTTTTCTTTTATTCTTATGCAAATGTTATTTTCCGTATTAATAAAACATGATGAAGATCAACAGACTAACATTCTTTCAAAAGATCATTCAACGCATTTATTTCCCTACAACACAACAAATACAGTTATTACTCGTCTACCCCTTCTTCCTTCCTTCCTTCCTTACTTTTATTCCCTTGGAAAGAAACTACGGAAACAAATCTTACTATAAATAGACTTCGGACTCATTTATTTCATCTTCATAATTTCAGTAGTTTAGTTTATAGTACCAGTAAATCAATATTAAGGGATGATGAATATCCGTTGGAAATATTCTTATCTATCATCTAAAATTATTTTTTTATTATTTTTACTTTTACATTTTATAAATATTATTATGGGTCATGGACGTCTTATGGAACCTCCAAACAGATCATCTCTTTGGAGACTTAAAGAATTTGAAGTATATTCACCTCAAAAAAATTATGATGACAATCAACTATGGTGTGGAGGAATGGGAAGGTAAATTAATTATTTTTTAAAAAAAAATTAAAAATTAATTAACAAAATTTAATTATAGTCAATACAATCTTTCTGGTGGAAAATGTGGACCTTGTGGAGATGAATATTTAAAACCACGTCCTAGAGAAAATGAAAATGGAGGAAAATATGGAAGAGGAATTATTACACGAGTTTATAAACGAGGACAAGTAAATTAAACCAATTTCACTTTTTGTATAGTATAAAATAATAAATATTAATCATATTTATTTTTGTAGATTATTCCAATCGGTGTAGAATTGACAGTAAATCATTTGGGTTATTTTGTATTTAGTCTTTGTCCAATACAACTTATACAAAATGGTTCCATGTTTAAAGAAGAAGAAGAATGTTTTGATAATTATACTCTACCACTTGCTGATGGAACTGGGACAAAATTCTTAGTCAAATCAAATCATACCGGTTACTATAAAACTTTAGTAAAACTTCCTAAAGATGTTACTTGTAAAATGTGTGCTATTAGATGGCATTATAGAACTGGTAAATTTTATGAAATAACAATCTTATTTTTTATAAATTGAAGCAACTACAGTTACTTTTATTTTCATAGGAAATCGTTGGAATTATGTAAATAATGAAACAGGAGCTTTAGGAATTGGTGATCAGGAAATATTTCGAGGTTGTTCAGATGTTACAATTGGCAATTTTCCTTCAGATCCAATTCCAACTCCGTCAACAACAACGACCATTCGTCCTATTTTAAATACATCTCGACCTCCATCGTCTTCGTCCTCTCCTCTTCAAACAACGACACCAGCCCAAACAACCACGACCACGACCCCTGTCCAAACTTCTAGTCATTCACCTTTGACCAATCGTCCTCATCAGTTTCCAACCAATAGACCACCTGTGATTTTACCTATTGCTCCAACTATGGTTCCATCAACACAGTCAACGTCCTCTAACAAACATCCTCACCCTGTAATGCGACCTCCTCCTCAATCTGACAAGGCAAAAACTGTTCCTATTATTATTGAAACTCTGATTGATGCCTTGCCTAATAATTCATTAGAATAAAAATAAAATAAATTATAATAGAAATACAGGTCGAGGGAGAACAAAAGTGAAAAAAATAATGTTGGGGTTATTGCACTTTTATTCGTGTCAAAATTTTAATCTGGAATTTTTATTAGTTTATATTCGTACTTTTGCCCAAGGACGGAAACATGGCTCTGTAATATAATCTTTGGATTTTATAAATTGGGCAATTGTTGAAATTTTCTCAAATTCTTCCATTTGATTTCTGAGATGAGGCAAATTATCCAATAATGATCTCTCGTATGTTAAATTGTGGTAGAGAATTTCATAAAGTAAAAAATCCAAATACGAAATCTGAAATAATATTAAAATCTTATTAAAAAACCAGACTTTATCCATTAAATTAAAGATTTAATTTTATACATTGTTGCCTAAACACCAAGGGCTTCCTAATTTTTGCATGAAATTTGAAATTTGCTTTAATTTTTCTGTAACGTCTCTTTTGTAATTTTCCATGGTTTCTTTCTATTTAAAATAAAAATGAATGCATAAATATATAAAGTTTCATGTTGTGTTAATTACGGAATTGAAATAAGTGACTCCAACAAGTAGTGTCCAAACGTCTGAAATCACACCATCTAGCATCTGAGATTTCATTAGTTCAACAGAATTCTGAGGAAGGAGTGATGGATCGTATCTACGAGCTAAATATTGAATTATTGCTCTTGATTCAGTCATTTTAACATTCTCATCAATCCAATATGGAAGCTATAAATTAACAAATTGTAAAAATTTAAATATAATAAAATTTAACGTTTACATTCGGAAAATCTAATCCAAGTTTCCCTTTAACAGAATCCCATTCATTGAATTTTAAATCAAGGTTGCAGTTGTAAGTAATTTCTTCATAATTAATTTTTAAATATTTTAAAAGAAATCTGATTGGTTGACCAAACTGAAACAAAAAAAATTGATATTTTGAAAATATTTAACACCTTTAATCTTATAATAGAAAAAAAATTTACTCACTCCACGTATATTCCAATATCCAAATTTTGGTTTAAATTCAGTCATTTCACTTAAGATTTAATTAAACGGAATATTATAATTCTCATTCCATTCTCTAATAAATAATGAGCTATTGTGTTTTACAGATTTAAGGATTAAAACCGTTCGGATTAAAAAATCCAGTTTCAACTTCTTCTTCATTTACTATTGATGTCATAATTCTTTATTGAACTAATTTAAATAAGTTTCACAAGAGCAAAATTAACAACTGAAATGATAAAATTATATTTAACAATTCTATGCTTTAACAACAACTAATATTGAAACTACCATATCAGATTATCAGACAGTGGTGTCTTAAATACTTCTTTACTTTGTTCCCTGAATAGTTTTCGTAATTCCTCCATCGACAGCAATTGCCATAGCATTAACATAAGAAGCAGCATCCGATGAAAGAAAAATAACCATATTAACAATATCTTTGATTGTTCCATTTCTCCCAAGTGGATTTCCATTAGCAAATGCCACACGTACTCCATCAACATCATAACCAGCTTTAAGATGCCAATCTTCATTTTCAATAAATCCTAAGGTTAATTTAATGAGATTATTAGCACTGGTATTCGAGAAGTAAACGTCAATTTCATCATAATTGTATCCAAAAATTGGCATTAATTAAAAATGACCAACCATCTCAATTTAACTTACCTGGATTAATTGAATTGACACGGACTCCACTTGGCCCAATTTCCAATGCAAGAGCTTCTGTTACCATCATAATCGCCCATTTGGATGTACTGTATCCAACTGCACCTGGAAACTAAATAATTAAAAATATTTTTATAATTCTCAAAATAATTATAATTCTTATTTATTATTATTCTTACAGCACGTAATCCAATTCCACTGGAAATATTAACGATGTTTCCTTTCGTTTCTATCAAATATGGTGTACAGAGTGAAGAAAGTAAAAGTGGTGCACGAACATTTACAGCCATTTGCTCATCAAATTTTACCATTAGCTCTGGATCATTAATTGGACTCATACGAATTATTCCTGCATTGTTAACTAGCACATCAAGTTGACCATAATGATTGATAACAGTCTCAACCAACCGCTTCAAATCATCGTCACTCTTCATATCAGCTTTTACCTGAAGTGGTTCATATCCTGATGGTGACAATTCTTTACATCTTTTTGCCGTCTTTTGCATCTTACCATCGTCTCTTCCATGTACTACTACTTTTGCACCTAACTTTGAATATCTTACAATCATTTCAGCTCCCATTCCAGAACTGCTTCCTGTCACTAGAACAACCTTATCTTTAAAATCAATATTCTCAGTTTCCATCTTACTGATTATATTTTTAATGATTTCTGGATGGTTTTGGTTGTTACTATCCTTATGTTTGCAATGAAATGAAAAAAGAGGCATACGATAATTTATATTCTTTAAATTAATTTAATAAATATTTGTCCTGTTCAGTTAAAGTTGTAAATTTCAACTGAAGAATTCTATACTTCTATCGTATCCTTTTTGTCTCCATTGATTGGACACATGGATGATTCTTATTGGTTGAAATTTTGTTGCTATGTTAGTAAAAAGTTAAGGTTATGTTGTTCTTGGCTATCCTTCATGAAAACACGAAGAATTATTTAAGTAAAATCGATTGAAAAAAATCCAAGGGCAAACGCTAACAAAATATTTTATACTTTGGTTCGATTAGAATTATATTTATGAAAGTGATAAAAAAATCAATACAAAATCAATTCTTAGTTCAAGATTCTAAGTCACAAAGTTGAAATTGGCTGAAACATATTTTTAAAATAGTAATGAAGATTCCAATGAATTTAAACTTTATCAATTTTTAAATGCTTCCTTCTACAAATGCAATCGTAACATAATTCACAATGATATTCAATTTGATTTTTTTTAGATTCGTTTTTGGTGAAAGTAGAAAATTGGAAAAGAAGTCAAAGCTGTTGGTTTGCAATATTAGATTTAAAGCAAAGTAGTAAGCGTATTTGTGTTTTAGAAATCTTCGTTTCGATAGTATAGATGGAGCGATGTTGAATTTAAGAAAATATCTACTTCAACAGAAATAGAAACTTTTTCAAGAAATTTACTGAAAGGTGGCACCATTTTGGCTACGAAGGTTTATACAATAAGCTCAGCATATATTTTTATTCCTCCAAGTCATACGGCACAGCTTTCACAAGATTTGTTTAGTTAGGAGTTGTATTGTATCATCAGGTTGGTAGTTAATTGCAAAAATGATCATAGCAAAGCAACTTCAAGCTTTAATTTTGATGAAGATGTAGTTTACACACACTCCATTATTCCTAATAACGAACTTACAATTTTCAAAATTACATCCTTCAGCTTAACTTATTCGTTTTTAAGTATTTGGTAAGAATTTGGTAGTTTCCAGAGTTTTCCAAAACTCTATTAAACATAGAATAGAGCTGCAAATCTCATCAATTTGTGTATTTATTTAATATAAGAAACTTTATAAGATGATTACGAAATTATAAGAACTTTTCAACCACACAGGAAACTATTAAAATCTAAAAGTTAAACTTAAAGTTTTCTTTAACTTTTCAAAATTGTCAAATACAGATTTCAACCTTGTAATTTTAAAGTTTAAGGACTAAGACCTATAATAATTTAAATTATGTATATATGTTATTAAAATCTATTTTTAATAATATAATTTCTCATAATAAATTAAAAATAACATTACGTAGAAGTGTGATGTTAAGAGAATTATTACTTCTCAGAAAGTATATATCAGATATCCTGTTTCATTTGTATTAGACAGAAAAAAATCGTCCTTTGATTGTTAAAAATAATTGGTGATACACGTGTGTGATTCTTTTTCTTTTTTCTTTGAAATAAATAATTCCCTACTAATCTGATACCCTTTTTGTCCTTGAATGGACACACATAAAGACATAACAAGTTCATATCATTAAAAGAATCAAAAACAGGAACCACACATTTTATTAGTCTGTCATTTCAACGTTATGATTGAAAGACGTTAAAAGTCATTTGAGTTAAAATGTGGTGGTTAGAAATTGTTTTGTTTAGTGGTAATTTCTGTGTTTGATGGATAAAACCCATAAAATTATTTTCATATTTTAAATTTGTGTATTTAATATTATATATAACAGAATTCCGATAGAATGAAATTAAATATAGTGAGGGATTTATTTCTTTTTAAATAAATTCAGATGTTAATGCTTCTTTACTTCCGTTACGGATCAACTTGTCAATAATGAATGTAATTCTTAGAATAAGTATTATATTGACTATAATAGATCCACACGCGCCACTTTTTTTTCAAGCGAACATTATTATAATTCTCTGTTACGTTCAATAGAAATTTCTTACAATGCAGCTTGGTCAATTATTAGTAAAATGGTAACACGATCCTTTAGTTCTTGTTGATCTTTTAATGAATGTTTGGTATTGAAAACAGAATTTAATAGTCTAAATAAATAAGAAGAATCATTATTATATTTATGTATAATGGATGAATTTTGTTAGCAGATTTAGCAGTAAATAATCAATCTCCAAAATCAACTCATTATTCTTATTATAGCTTTGTATTTTCCAACAACATTTTGCTAGAAAATGAATTTAGACTGGGCGTAATCTATTCAAAATTGAAAAAAATGGTATGGTTTACATTACAATTTTGAAGTTCCAAATTATATGATTGAGCGTTGTTGTTGGATTGAATTGTATTGAATTGAAAATCAATTGTTATATAATTTGATTTCTCACGAAATTATTTATAATTAACAATATTTTATCATTACAGCAGAAGATGTATAAGAATTTTCATTTTGAATTCTAAGTATAATTTATTAATATTTTGTTTATTTCATTGTTAGAGGTGAAATTTAATTTAAAAAAAGAAGAGAAGAAGAAAAGTAATATATGATATTTGATATTATTAATTTGTTTGGAATCATTCTTAGAAATATAATGATTGGATTTTTTGATAGTGATTCAGACAGAGTAAGAGTGAACATTTTGAGTATAATATTAACACAGAAAATATGAAAGGAAACTTATTAAAAATAATTACTCTTTCAGAGAATAAACAAATTGAAAATTCTTCTTATAAAACCATAGAATCAATCTCTGAGACTTTAATAAAATCCTATTCATTTCCACACGAGGAAAGAGAAAGAAGATTCAAATGTAAAATGATATGATTTTGATATTATAAACAAATTAAACGATTTAAATGACGTCAAAATCAGTTTATAAAATTTTATAATTGAATTTGAAGCTTCTTCTCCCATTAAAGACTAAAAGCTTCTCCCACTCATGATTTTCATATTAAATTTATATTTTGACTTTGATTATTTATTATTTTAACAACCAAAATTTAATAATAAATGGATTAAAGAGCTTAAATGCGTAGATAAATCTTATAACATTGAATCATTTCTCTTTATTTTCCTTTTGCTTTCTTTTTTTTTCTAAAAAAAGAAAAAAAGAGGACCCATATACGCAACGCATGAGGATGAATTTTCTCTCTCTGTGGATCAATAAATGAAACCTTTACCTTTTTCAACCAAAAAACTAAAATCTCATAAACTCAACCAAAAATCTATTTTTAGATTTCAATTTACTCAAATGAGGTCAAGTACAAATAATTTATAACAGATGGATTAACCTTCAAATAAGTTTCTTAACAAAGTTATAATATTCTACTTTTAGTAGTTTCTTAAAATGAAAATTCTAAAATTAAACAACAAACCTCGCATTTAACACTGTATGAAATCTTGTTATTTTAAATTAAATTTTTTTTAATTGAAATTTAACAGCTTCTAAAAATAGAAATTTTTTAAGTTAATTTATTTATCAAGTGTAAAAAGTTGTTTGTAAATTAGTATTGTATTGTTTATTATGTTAAATATCTTACACGTGTGAAAGTAAACAAGTAGGAGATAATTGTCTGTAAACCAGAGCAGAGACAGACAGACGATGGGAATCGATATTTCTTACATTGTAAATCCATTTAGAAAAAACCTGTTGATTGATTCAAGAAAAGACTGAAAAGTGTGATAAAATTTGACATAAAGCTTTTAGCATAAGATATTTTTTTTAAATTCATTTAAGGTTCAAATTCAATTTTAAAAGTTTTAAAAGCTCTTAAAATAGCTTTACATTTTCACTCCTAGAAGAATGATCGATTATTGATTTATGAATTATTGATAAAACTATACATTTTGAAGAATGGGGAAACTCCTTTTTTAAATATATATTTTCAATGAATTGAAAAAGTTACATGAAACACATTATTAAATTTTGGAAAAATAAATGGTTAAAATTATATATTATTACACATATAAGTTGTTTTATATGGTGTGGTTAAATTAGTTTGTTTTAACCATGAAAAGTTTTTCAATGTTAAAATGTCATTACCAAAGTCAAAAGTTTTCTAGTAGACGTTTATTTAGTGATGCCAAAATTTCATGTAGTTTTTAATGAGAAAACAAGAAAAGAATTGTGTTGTTAAGATAAACTATCTTTTAAAATTCTGCTTAAATCTTTTATTTGTGCCAAAAGTCATAAAGTCAAGTCTAATGTAACATTGTATTATTTTATATATTATACATTCGATAGATAAAAGATGAGATGTATATATGATAAGAAAAGTCTTTTCATTTTAAATGGATAGGAAATTGAAGTTGTTGAAAGTAGATGAAGCAAATAAATAAATTGTAAACGGAAAAAGAAGGTATTTATTCTTTTAAAGTAGAAAAATATGTTATTTTTCTCATCTTTTCTTTCTCTCTGTCTTCTCTATTTCTCTGATTTTTTTTATCCAATTTCTTTTGAAATTTGTTTCCTTATTTCTGAAAAAAAAAATAAGAAGTGATAAAGAACTTATTTCCGTGTAAGTTGGTTTATTTTCTTTTGGGAATAGTAGAAGAAGTTCATGAAATGAATTCTTGACTCAATGATGGAATGACCTTGAAAATTTTCACAAGAGTCCTTTCTATCGCGCAGTGGAGTCTCTCCTTTTCCTCTCCTCTTTCTCTTTTTTCTCCACTTTTCTCAATGTTATATCCCCACTTTACTCTGTTCCTGGTGGTTCCTTTATTTCATTCCTAAAAATATCCATACTAGATTTTAGGCAATAGAATTTAAAACATATTCTCATTTCTATCAAATCCTTCCTACATAAAACAACTTTCCTTTTCTTACTCTCTCTCTCTCTATTTTAAAATCTTAAAATTTCATAAGATAATCAAACACATTTTTCTCCTTTTTTTTACCAACCACCAACAAACTCATTCATCCAACCAACAGGCAGGAGAAGAAAAAAAAATTTCAAGAGAAGAAAGGAAAAGAAATTCATCAGGTAAGACATGAGATTTGAGTAAGGTATTAAGAAGATGAATAGATTAAACCTTTCACTTTCTCACACACTTTTCTCACACTTATAAATCATAAAGAGACAGGATAAAAACATCATCAAAAATATTATTAGAATAATTTGTTTTTAGCTTATTACTTTAAAATAATTTACAATTTCAAATTAATTTTAGATTATTATTTTTTTTCAAAATATTTGCATACTTCCTTAAAATTTTTAAAATTCATTTTTAAAATTAGATTAAATCCTATATTTAACTTTCATTAGGTTGAATGCTGTAAAACGTAATTATAACAAATTTAAATTAAAACATTTTAATATGAAATATTTAAACATATTATTTGAAAATTATTAAATTCAGTTTTGATATTGATTCTACGCCATTCTTTATTATAAAAAATGTGAAACAAAATAATAATATTTCATCTTTTTTTTCATATTCATTAGTTGATGTTATGTAATGCATGCTTAAGAATTATGGGAACTGGTCATGTAACAAGCCAAGAAGGGTAAACATATCATAATTTGTAAATATTGTTTACATCAAACAGTATTTCAAAACACGAATTAATCAAATTTCATTAAAGTCTATATTTCATTCCTTCATTATGAAAACATTTGAAAAGAATTTTAAAAGTCCTTGATATAATTTTAGTGTTAAAGGAATCCTTTCTTTGGTTACCATTAATTGAAGGAGACTTTTTTGTTTTATTATGCTTTCAGTAAAGGAAAAAAGTTACTAAAGTTTTCTTCTTCTCAGCGGCGTATTTAGTTTCATAAGATTTTTATTTTTGGTAAAGAGAGAAAGATGAGGTGGTTTTTGAAGTAATTGCTTTCTTTTCTTTCAGATTTTGCTTTTACTTCTACAAATTCTAAGTTGAATTAATTAAAACTTTTCTTAAGTTTATTTTTTGAACTTTGATAAAGTTATAATTTATGGTGGTTTTTCAATAATTTGATTAATTAAATGATTAATTTTTAATTTAATATACTATAATGAGTAATATTTTTATGTTAATTAATAAATATTTCATCAATTGACATAAAGAAGTTATTGATAATTTTTGCCTTCGTACATTTATTTAAGAATGTAGAATTGAAGGGGGGGGGGAGGCAATAGATGAATTTATTATGCATGTTTGTATAGTATTAATATTTAATACAAACATTTGTGTTCTGCTAATATTTGCATTTGACTTTACTAAAGTTTTCCAATATGAAATATTGATATAATAAATTTAATAATCTTTGATATTATATTATATTTTATATTTCTTTTACACTCCACTATTCGTAATATAATGACGTAAGAAATGGAAATTTTAGATTAGAATCAACACAAAAAGGATTATTTCTATACAAAATATGTATATCATATCACATTAAATCATCATCGTCTTTTCATATAATAAGAATAAACTTCCTTTTATTCACCCTCAAAGAATGGTGGGTTAATCTTATGTATTTCTTTACTATTTTTCCAAATATATTTCATTTTGTCTTTTTCCTTGTTGTAGTAAATACGTACAAGATCTTCTAAGTTGGATTAAGTAAGATTGGCAGAAAGAATTTAGTGGTGTCTCTCAGAAGTCATCCAAATGAAAAAGTGAGAAATGAAATCAGAAGTTAAATTGGATACAATCCAGACAAGGAGGATGTCAACTCAAGATAATAAAACTCCAAAATCCATTCCACAGAGTCCAACCCCTTTCACTTTTGATCGACAGATTGATGAATTAAATATTAAATTACAGGTAACTTATACAACATATTTTTTCTTTACCTTTCTTTTATAATTCAAGATTGTAAACTTGGAAACTTTGTAATCAATCACATAAGCCTGAACCTAGAGGCCTTCATTTTTCTCCAAATCTTTTCTTTTACCAAATTAAATTTTCATACAAACAAACGTGATTGAAATCCTTGCTTAACTTTTTTTTAATGAAAGTGTGAATAAAAATTTCTACTCGTGTCCATATATTATATTTTCTATAAAAAAAAAATAATAATTGTATGTTTGTATTTTATAATAGCAAACATTAGAAGTAAAAAGAGAAGAAGAAGAAGTGAATAGAAAGCATGAGATTATACATCATCCTCCAACAATGGCTTCAACAAGATCCTTAAGTTTAGCTGCTGAAGAATTGAACGTACCTGAGAAACCAATTCCATCTTCACCTAGTCTCGGTTAGTAACAAAGAAAAATCCTAAACAATGAGATGATTTATGAAAATTAATTTTTATTTTAAGGGAAAAAACGAGATTGGAAAATACCAAGATTTTTAAGAAGAACTCAAAGTGCTACAGAAGATGAAGAAGGACAACCAAGTAGTGGTGGTACTGGCTGTAGTAGAGGTGCTGTAAGTGGTTTAACAGCAAGTGGCGGAAGTGGAAATATATTCCTACCTTTTAAATCGGTTAGTTCTAAAGAAATTTAATATCCTATACATCATCTTCTTTTTTTTCAAAAGCACATCCTTCTGTCTAAAAAAATGAAATCCTTTTGAACTTTAAGTTTATAAGAGAATAGCAGAGCACTTGCAATTTCAATAAGATGAAAAGAATTGCCAAAAGGCTATAAAGTTTTATACTTTTCTAAAATCGTAATACAAAGTTTGTATGATATGAAATAGAGGATGATACCCTTAACCTTTTCAAATGTTAAATTTAAGAATTTAAGAAAATCATAATTTTCCTTTTGAATGATTTTAAATATCAAACAGTAAAGAAAGAATCTTACTTTTGATTTTAATTTTCTTAAAATGAAGAATTTAATATTAAATTTAAAAAAAAAACAAGTTCAGGGGCAGTCAAAGATAAAAATAAATTTTTAAAAGATCAAAGAATAAAATTTAAAATGAAAGTCTAAAGGTGTTAAATCCAATCTAATAGAAAATGGATTAATAAAGTTGCACAAAGGGAATAATTTTAATTCTTAGAATTTGAACCATGGAAAAGCTTTTAAAGGTAAACGAAGGGAAAAAGGTAAAATTAGACAAAGGGGAAAATTTCAATTGCTTAATTTTTATATCATAGATTGATGAGAAATGGGAAACGTGTTAAGTGTGGGTGTTGTTGATTGTTAGTGTTAGACGATGAGTATTTCAAATTAATACTTGAAAGGTTTCTTATAATAAACAACCTTCAACTTTATATAACGTGTGGACAAATAAATTGTAACAGACTAAAATATAAAAAGATAAAAACTACAAAAGTTAAAATATTGAAAAAAAATAAAAGTAAAAGTGTATAAATATAATATTTATTAGAAGTTAAGATTTTAAAATATAAGAATAAGTTGTGAGTATGTATACTGTAGTGGTATAAGATTTTATATCCTCTTGGAGTGAATAACTTGACAAAGTGTATACCACTTTAAAAGGATATTATGAAATACAAAGAGATTCCTTCTTGTGGTTTTCACTTTTTCCAGTTCATGTCCATCCATGATATGGTTGTGTAACTTATACAACATCTTTCTTACATTTATAAAACCCTGATATTGTTTCCGCAGAAATTTCGAGTTCACTCGCCATCTTATCGTTTGATACGCTTCTATTCTCCTCTCATACTCAAAATACTACACAAAAAACCCAAACATAAGCCTCATAATTCCCAACTTTTAACCTTTTCCAGTCGGCGGGCTCTTAGAGATTTTGTTTTCTCAGCCGGCGAACGCGTTTATACGGTTGTAGTTTCTTCACCTTTGCCGTATATATACGCAGAAAGTATTTGTTGTTATAATCGGGGAGAAAATGACTTTAACTTCCTCTCCAGTCGGGAAGATTTTTTCCATTAATCTTTAAATGTTAGCGACATAAACTAATTTGGAATAAATACAGGTATTATTTATAAAATTAATTTATGGCACAGTATTTGTTTAATACATTTATTTATTTATTCAATATGATATTCTTCAAAACATGGAACTATACAGAGAGGTACGTTACAAGTATTGCACAAATACCTTGTTTCTTTTCTAACCTTTCCTT
>JAQGCN010000753.1:0-15372 GCA_034699725.1 Friesea truncata | reverse complement strand
TCAGAATCCCGAGTTTAGTTTCACAAGTATAACTTTTTCACCCATGGATTTTGGGATCCCTCACTACTGCCACTACTGCCTCCTCTTCTTACACTTTTTCTTTATTATTAAGCTTGGCTGCTGAATACCCCCTACCACAAATTTTTATAAGAATTATGTAATTCAGGACTCAATCTTAAGAAGATACGAAAATTTGAGAGCTAGAAAACTGGACGTTCCTTCTTAGAAAAAGCAGAGGAGATTGACAATAGGGTGATTGATCATCTCATCATCATTTTCATCTCCTTTTTCCAAACAACTTTCTCTCTGCTTGTTCCACAACGATCTACTTATAATGTTTACTCTAACCAATCAGTCTTACACACTCAGGATTTAATCCTAAACTTTTTTCGGAACTTTCTCTAAAACTGACCAAGTCAGTTTACTAAGGTTCTTTTTATAAAAAGAAGTGAATGTATAAATGAAATATTGTAATCAATCTTAGAAAATAATACCCCTGTCGTCCGAATTTAATCCTAAAGGAACACTTGATGCAGAAACTTTGAATATTACTTTCATTTCCCAGCCTTTCACTAAAATTTTTTTCTATCATTGGCGTATCTTTTTTCTTTAGAAATGGTGTCGTATATTTTTATTTCTCCGGCATCTGATATAGGATCTATATGATTTCATTTTTTGAATTTCCGTTCTAAACTGACAACCAGTCGCTTTCCTTCTTTACAATAGACACTGTGTTTGATGTTTGACGTCAAACATATCTCCTTTAGGACCAGGATGTTGAAAAAGTGCAAAACAAATTTTTTTTGCTAAAAGTTAACTTTAATACTTGAAATGATTAAATTGTGGAAAAGCCGAATTTATTTATAATTCATTCATTCTTGACATCCTTCACTGGTATATTTATGGACTTCTTGTTATACAATTTTTTTGCGCATTTGCAGATAATATTTGACATTTGGTCAAATGTTATCTGCACTTGCAAATTCACAAAACATTTGTTTAATAGGAAGTCCCTCATAATCTGCAAGTGAAGTGCAATTCTAATGAAAATTGAACTTTTATTAAATTACAGCAATTGAAAATTTGATTATTTTTCTACTGTATTAAACAACATTTGATTCAATTTTAATTCAGTTTAATTTAAATGGATAAAATAAAATTCAAAATCATTTTATCTACTCACTTTTTAACGGGTTACATGAAAGAGAATCAGTTAAAATAAATTAAATCTACAAAAGTGCAAAGTCGAGATCCATTCCTAAATTAGTAAGAAAAAAAGAAGTAATCAGAAAGTGGATGTTGTGGGAGTCACAGTCTTTCACTTTGCCACTCTGTTACAAGTGAAAAGAAAGTCAAGACCTATGGATGAAAAGACAGGCGCAGGCTTAGTTTTATAACCATTGGGAAGATGCCCTTTCCCAGACTTGGCTCTTGTTTTCTCTTTTTTCTTTCTTTGCTAATTCTCTTCCCAACTCTTCTTTTTTCTCTTCTTTCTCTCGCCTTTTTTCTTCTTGCGTTTCGTCGGATTTCGGGAATTTGAGTCCTGTCAAGTTACCATACCACTGCGATTGCCATCCTTTTTTCTCATTGGAATCATCTTCAATAGCAGAAGTACACCAGTGGTAGTAGTAGCATCTCTCCAGTTCTTTTTCTGGATAACATGAAAAATAGTCTGAATAAAAGGGTTTGATACATCTAATACTTTCATTCTAGCTTCCTTCTTTCTCCTTTCTGATTCAAACAATATATCGACCTCTTGAATCTACCCTCATTCGTCGAACTACTCTACTGCCCTACCTATTATAATTTTCCGCAAAGGGAATAATGGAAACAGAACTACCAGAGTAGAGTTATTAAGATTCACTTTATAAAATCAATCAAATCCATTAACATTACACATAATTTTCCGGGAATAAATCATTATTAAGAAACGATTATATTCTAATGCAAAATCCTGGATATGCGAATTCTGAAATGTAGTTTTAGGAAACTGTGAAGTAGTTTCCTTTGTAATAAACAAAACCTCAAGCTCACGTTTTCTTTCTTCTTTAGAAGAGTTAATAACCTAGAATCCAACTGTGTAGTAGTAAATACTGATGGATTTCGAAAACCAATTCTCTACCTGTAATACAATACTTATCCATTTATCTCACACTCCAATTTCTAAATTCCTTTACTGGAGCTCTTGCTTTCAAACCTCCCTTTTAACACAACAATAGATTACGAAGAAAGGGAAAGACACGCAAGTTAAAAGCTTGCGTGACTCTCTTTCCTATCATGCAATGGGTTTCCAATCTTCCTAGCACATGAAAAACAGAGACACTAATTTTTACTTGAAGTTTGATAAACAGTTTTTGTATTGGTGAGGGAACCAGAATCTGGAAAAAATCAAGAAATAGATTTACTTAAGCGCTAAAATGGCTTCATTATTTTCAATTTCATAGAAAAAGTATAGACTTGGATAAATGAGTGAATACATTGAAATATTTCTCTTTCCATTTTAGTCCGTACGTCATCATAAAAGAAAAATAGGAAATTGAATTTAACGTAAAACGTTAGTTTTCACTCCTTTTCACAATTCATGAATCCGAACAATTTAATTTCACAAAAGGATTGTTTGCATTTTCGTTCCAGTCACCTAACCATCACCATGTTATAAAAGGACTTCAAGGTGGAGTTGTTGATATAATGGCAGACGACGGTGGGGTTGGATGGAAAGAAGAGGAGGCTCTCTTTTCTTCCTGGTGGTGTCTCATTTGTAATTCATGGAGCTTTCCATTTTGAATTGACCCTCACTACTGGAAAATACAGAAAGCAAAACTCCCAATTCATTTCCTCCAGGCTTATAAAATGGAAAATAAAACAAATTACCCTAGTTAGTTATTTTAATTTTTAATTAGAATTTCATTCTCCTTTCGTTAATTTTCCCCAGGTATCTACTCACAATTTTCATTTATTAGGATTAAAACTCAAAACCTTACAGTGAAAATAACAAAGCGAAACTCAACATTTTCTCTCGAATAAATAATCATCTCGTATGGTTTTCAATTTTTAATGAAGGTTAACCTTTTACTCTTTTGAAAAATTCTGTTTCTTGTAATACATGACATGCTAAAATGATTAAATTAAAAGCAAAAAAAGCCAAAAGAAAAATAAAACTGTGATTTTTGTCTGCGTGGAAAGCACTTTAATTTATTCTTTTATTTCTACATAAATATAGCCAGTAGCGTGTTGTGGCTGATTCAGGTAAAATGTATTTTTTCAAAAAAATTTAACACATTTTACTTATTTGATAAAAATAAAGCTTTGTGTGGTGCTTACATAATCACTTTGTTTTTCTTTTATTTAAGATTTGTGTTTTAAAGGAAACGGAAATTGTTTCTTTAGTTTTTGGATCTTTTGATGACCATCAGAAAACGTAGTGAAATCTCATTTTCTGCATGAAAGAAACTAAGCACATCCATTTCCGGTGATGGATCAAAGACTTTTAATCATTATCGGCTCACTGCCTCAATGTCCAATGGCCTCCTCGTTTTTGGAATTGAATTTGAAAATAAATCCAAGTTTTCAGTAGCCCACTTCAGATAACAGCCTTCTTCATTCTCTGTAGAAAAAGAAAGGAGAAAATAAATTGGTAGAAATGGAGAATGACAAGTTTGCGGAGAAAAATTCCCACGGGCATGGCAATGTCCAGTCAACCAATCTCCCTAGACCCACCACCCCGGCTTCCTTTTCTCACTTCAATGAACTCGATAAACACTCAAAGGGAGTAAGATTTTCAAACGGAGTATCAAATTCAAAGAAAAGAATTGAAAAAAAGAAAGTTCAGTGCTTAGAAAATGACGCAAGTTACTAAACCTTTCCTTTTAAGTTAGATATAGGTTCAGTCGACCTTTGAAACAATTTAAGTCTTTTTTTCTCGAGCTGGTTGCTTATGGGAATTATGGTTCACTAATTGTGACTACAGTTCAATTTTTCACTGTTAAACATTTAATGAAATCCTTCCATATGAATGATTTTATTTCATTGGAAATCGACAGAAAATAAATTTTGTTATTTGCATAATTTTGGGGAAAAAAAGAAAGTAAATACAATTTATTGGAAAATACATTTTATGACTATAAATTCCCCAAGCATGTATAATTTTTTCATTTTCAATATCGTCTGCATATACTGATTTTGTCCCGAAGTTAAATGTATTTAAACTATGAATTAAATTCAAGATGTAGAATTCTGATCCCACTTTCATAGAATTCAAACCATATTTTGCCTACAGTTAAGATTTTATTCATTTTGAGTTTGACTCTTGAATTCATCTCAAACTTTAGAAGTCATTCTCCAATATGGATTTCCGATGGAAAGAATAAACTTTTAATCACATGAAGGACGAGACAAGTCAAAGGAAATAACCCGTATAAAACTCAAGCTAAGAGTTTCATAGATTGGGGTTGAAAGCTAACGCACGTGAGTGAGAAAAGATGAGAAAGTTGAAATGTATTTTTTCGGAACAAACACAAACTTTCTCTTTTAAACAAATAACTCTAATATAAAAAAAGCTTGGGTGAATGAGCCAATCCCGTCACCTTTCTTCCGGTGTGAGACTCTTCTTCCAATCACTTTCTAATTTGAAATGTGAACCTGAAAAAGGATCTAGAAGAAGGCACCTTCTTTCAAATGCACGTAGAACTCTTTCAACTATCTCCGCCTTTTCTATCTTGCTTAATTAGAACTCTTTTGTCCTGAAACTTTCATAATTAATTACCTATTACTACTCACAAGCAAGATAGTTATTGTAACTTGAAACACTCATGATTCTTCCTCTTAATCATTTATCATCACTTCAGCTTTAAATCTAAGTTTCGACTTTCACTTGAGATGCTCAATTTATTAATACTGTTTTTATCAAGTTCAGATGATACCTACCATGTTTACAAACAATCTATCATACATCTTGTCTAGAATCACTGTAAAAGAGGCCAATTTACAAAATTAAATTTTAAAAAGAAACATCATACATGGTGATGATGAAGTTAGGGTGAAACGCTTTATAGTTAATTTGATTCTGTCACACGTTTTGCTCTAGATTTTTGCTGTAAAGCTTTTTCACAACAGTGTCAAGTTATAAATTTACTCAAATTACTACAACCTAATGAGTTCTATTTTCATTCCAAATCTGAAAATTTTCAACTCATTTTAAGTTTAAAATTATGTTAATGTAAGGTTTTCGTGTGAAATACACTGTTTTATTTTGGTTGTGTTCAATAAAGTAATTTTCAAGTATATTTTAAATTTTAAGGAAGTTACCTTGAAAATAAACTAGCGTGTCAGTCCTAACGAAACAAGTTTCGTTTCTGTACTGAGTTTTTTGCCCTAAACGATAGTTTGTGTATTGTAAGCTTTAAATCGTGGTGAAAGCCACGATAGTAATTCTTGAATGTTTTTTGTAACCATCGTCGCATGTGACGACTGACGAGTGGAAGCGTGGGACCAGTTGTTCCTTTTATTCCAATTGCTTTGACTTTCTGCCGTTCCAAAACCAAAAGTGGTGGACCTTTCTTTCCAACTCCATTTTATGATGAAACATGCTTTCTCCACTGTGTCTGTTGCCAGAAAGTTAAAGAATCAGGTTTTGAAAATTCTTGGAGAAAATGGATAGAAAGTCAGAGGAGTGTATAGGATGTAGATAAATAATATTATGGAAATAGCATAATATATGAGTCGAAGAATGTCATTTCTTATCATCAGCTCTACATTTCATTTATATGATACGTATAGAAACTTGCCTCTAGAAATAACCTGGAGCAATTTTCCTTAGCTTTCCAGGATTAGAATGCCATCAAGGGTTGTGAGACAATCTCATCGAGGCGGATCTTCCCCATTATTCTTCCCTCGATTTGCACATTCATCCGCGTCAACCAGTCTTTTCTAACTTATTGATTTATATCTCACCCATACGTATACTTTCACAAGACCAATTTTCTCTTCAAAAAAGTCCGATATGTACATGACGCCAACCGAGGCATAACACACTCTTAGTCTCAAATCAAATTACCATTTATACCAAGTTTTGCCCAATAAATCCTTCCTAAATCTCAAAACCGAATCAATACTTTAAATGGCACCAACACTTTCAAAAAGATCCATAAAATCCTTCCCAAGTATAATTTATGAATCAGGAACTAAGGGTGAGGCGAAAAGCGGAACAAACGCATTTCTAAGTATAATCCTTCCCTTAAAGTGGTTTTTGAGGACGAAAATTTTAGTTCCAGTTGATTTCTCTCTTCCTTGGAGAAAGCATGACAGAAAGATGAGTAGGGTGTGTTGTGGTGGGTAGGGTTGGGATTGGATCTCTTGAATGGAACCCCTCTTCAAATTAAAACGACTCTTTAAATAAATTTCACTCATTTTAAAGCCTGGATTTGTAATTTGGATTTCCTCATTCTGAAAACCTTAATCTGGACTAATTAATTTAAAACTGAAGTTGGTAAATACGTAAGCTTAATAGCTACAATGATCCTCTCGTTTAAAATTAAGTTCTTGTAATAAGATTATAACTTTTATAAAAGCCACAACAATCAAAAATCATAAAATCTTGTGCTTATTTGATGAATTTCATAAAACCACTCCTTTTTTCAATATTTTTCACTCATCAGTTGAAAACACGGATTATTTGAGCAAATTACAGTAAAGCTAGAGAAAGTTATGACTTTATAATGACAAACTTTAGAGTTCATGTAAAATCTCAACATCATGATTTCACGTTTTCTTGGCTACTTAAAAACTAAGTGAACTGACTATTTTTATTCAACCCTGAGTATTTTTCCCCTAATCGGGACTTGGGACTGGAGTGTGAGTGGGTAAATTTTACGGTGAATGTACTTTCTCCACAGAAAGTCTCCAAATTTTCACGATTCAGAAAATTCGACCTGATTTAAACCAGAAGAGCATTCATGAGATCATGTATAAGTCATTGCATCCAAAACCATGAGAAAATATTTCTCGGAATTTGAATTTCTGTGGCTTTGAATAGAAGGGGCAGTGAACTTTAAATCCTTTGTGTTCGTAACATATTCGTGGGTGGTTTAGTGGCTTCACGCTTAATTCAGTCCAATTCCCTTTCACTATATGACCTTTTGGCTCAAATTGACCCTGGTAAAAAGAGCCTCCTACGCTGGTGGTGTTTCCTCAATTATGGCTAAGCTTTTAGGAAAAAGATTTTCAGAACAATCCTTTGAGGTAGTGAAAGATGTTGCTTTTTGTATTATTTTTAGAGGGAACAAAAGAAGTAAAAATAAAAAAATACTGTTCTCAAGGAAACAGATATAACAAAACTAGCGGAGAAACTATCAACCCGTCTGCCTGCCAATAGTAATGAGACCAGTAAGGCCAATCGCCAACCACTGGTCAATTAACGACAAACGAACGGGATTTTTATGTTCGAGAGGCAGTTTATAATGTCATCAAACAAATTAATCAAAATCTAAATAAATACCATTTATTTATTCAATTTCACTAAGTTATTATGGATATTTATTTGTGTTTGTTTATAATAATTTTCATGAAATAAAATATTTGAGTATTAATCTAATTCTAAACATTAATTTACACTTTTGTTTTAAGTTATTTGTATTTTACTACTTACATTGTTTTAATAGAATACATTTTCCCCAAGATTAAAAAGACAGTACCATTGAAATCGTCCTATCCGTGTATTGTGCTGCGTACGCTTTCAGTATACTTCGACGTAATACGAATAATTCCCCCAATTTGATGAATAGAGGTCGTGAAGCCTTCACATATTTTTTATGTTCTGGTTTTACCACATAACAACTGAAGTACGACAAAAGAGTCATTGAACTATTTTCTACAAATCCAGACCAAACCAACCAAACGTACACAACATTCATGATTACAAATATAACACACGAAGCCAGAATAATGAGTGAATATGTTAACTTTTCGTAGTAATTAAAAATAAGAAATGTAGTAAGTGTAAGCATATTGAATGAAATAAAATAATAGATGACAAATAATCGTTCCATAAAACTCAAAAAGATTTTGTTAAGTATTTCTTGTTCTGTATAAAATTTTACAAGTAGATTAGCAACACCCTTATTATTTCTGAACGAATGTAGTAATTCCTTATATTTTTCACACCAAATTGTTGATTGTTCAATGTATAAACTTATTACAAAAATAACAACTACAACATTGATATATGCAAGCCTTGTATATCCAGCATAACCTATACCTACTAGAAGTTTTGTGAAAAAATTTCCAATTAATGGCTGAAAAATGTAATAAAATGGATAAGCCATATATTTATGAAACATTTGCTCATGATCTCCCATAAGATTTAACATGAATAAAGATACAGCAAATCCAAAGAACTCTAGTAAATTTGATATGGGAATTATGATTGATTTGATCTGTACAGATTCCAGTAGTGGCCAATTTTTTATTCGTCCTTGAAATATTAAAAATGATTATTCTACATCTTAAGGTGGAAGTCAAGGTTGCCCGGCTAAACCAAGGTCGTTTTGACAACAAGAATCTAGTTCGCTTAGATTCTAAGCGACCTTGCGGCTAAACCAGCAAGGATTTTTTTTTAAAAATCGATATCTTCCGAACGGGGACCTTAATTTGAATTTCCCATTCTGAGATTTATTCTAGACAAAATTACCTTCAATTTGACATTTTGTAGACATTTTTGGGCCAAGTGGTTGAAGTGTCATTTCGATTTTAAGATAATTATTAAGAGGATGAGGAATATAGCCCGGCAAGACCAGCCCGAATTTTTGTTTAAAAAATCGATAACTTTTGAACGCGGACCTTAACTGCAATTGTCTCTACAAAATGTTATTCTCCACACTATTACCTTTAATTTGACACATTAATGACCTTATTAGGTCATGTGGTCCAAAAGTAGTAGCAGTTTTAAGATAATTAATAAATTGTTAATTAGTATTTGTCTTAAAACTGCTACTACTTTTGGACCACATGACCTAATAAGGTCATTAATGTGTTAAATTAAAGGTAATAGTGTGGAGAATAACATTTTGTAGAGACAATTGTAGTTTAAGGTCCGCGTTTAAAAGTTATCGATTTTTTAAACAAAAATTCGGGCTGGTCTCACCGGGCTATATTCCTCATTCTCTTAATTGTAAAATTATCAATTATCTTAAAATCGAAATGACAGTTCAACCACTTGGCCCAGAAATATCTACAATATGTCAAATTGAAGGTAATTTTGTCTGAAATAAATCTCATAATGCTAAATTCCAATTAAGGTCCCTGTTCAAAAGTAATCGATTTTTAAAAAAAAAATCCGTGCTGTTCTAGCCGGGCTACCTTGACTTCCACCTTAAGTTTAAATAGTATGTTTAAATCTTCTTCTTTGTAACTTACTTCTATTTTCTTCATCTAAATCCAAGATGCTGTTAATAACTAATCCAATTAGTCTACCATTTATTCCTAGTAAAATGGCGGAGGGTAATAAAGTGGTTCCTCCAATGAAAGCAAAAAAGAAATTAATCAACATTGTGTAAAATGATGCTTTTCCAATCCAGAGTTCAATAGCAAGAAAGGCATACATTGAACAAAGTCCTCCAATACTTACGCCAATAGTAATTTTACTATATACGATTCTTAACTTTGAATATTTAATTACATATCGACGTTTTTTTATATCCCATACAAATGGTATGTATCCAAAGAAATAAAGCAACCAACATATTAAAGAAATGCGATTGAGTTCTCTTTCGGTTAACATATTTCTGTTAACAATTTTTAGAAAATCTTTGCCTAGGATTTCAGTCCAAGACAATAACGCTGTTTAGGAGAGACCGAAATGGGCCCACTGTGTGTCTAATCGGCGAGCATGAATAATTCTAATCCAGCTCCTCCTTCAAAGCATACATACAAATCTTTCCGTTTAGTATTTTTTAGCAGTATCACAATACCTGTAGTTTAGTAGTTTATCTGAAAAGCATCAATAATAATCAAATCACAATTGACAAATTATAGTTCCAATTTAACTTTTATTGGCTGAATCCGCTATTACAATTTTGAGTTCTTTTAAAGTATTTTAAGTCGAATTAAATAATTTAGTATTTACGAAATCTGAAATTGGAATGTGAAATTGAAACATAAGTGACCATATAATTACAATTTAAATTTTATTTTCACAAAAGAAAAAATCTTTTGTCCCGACAATTTACAATGTCAATTAACCATTCGAAATTATGAATAAATTACGAATGTAATGAATATTTTCTTGTCAAGAAATAAAACAAAAGTACTAAACACAGTTTGATTTTATTTTCAAGCTTGTTAACCACATGATATTTTAGTTGTCTATATTTTACTACTGTATATCATTTCATTAATTTTGAAAAAGTTGTTCAAAATGTAATTCTGAACAACTTTTGTATGAGTGATTTTTGAGGTTGAGGAAATCCTAGGCTGACCTTCAGCCTCAAAGGGTCGCCACAGAGAAAATGGTAAAGTTAAAAGTTGCTCAAAATTTAATTCTGAACAACTTTTGTAGAGGTCAAAAGTTTTTTTCCCAAGCTCTCCCTATGGTAAACTTTTGACCTCTGGTGGACACCTGGAGTGCAAACCCGTCCTGAGTCATCACCTGAACTCTCTTTTTGTGAAAAAATTTCGTCAAAATGTTTTTTAGTTTTTGAGTTATCGTGGTATCGGACAGACAGACAGATGCGGACAAAACCATAAAACTAGCTCCGCTAGTTTAATAAGTATTGGACTGTTGTTACTTCTCATCATAGTACTTACTCCAACTACTACCCACAGGAAATCCAAAAACCTTTATCGGAAGTTATAATATGGAACACCTCTCCCATTTTCTCTTCTTGCTTCAAGCTTTTGTTTGCACTTTCTCTTTTTCCATTGCTGAATCAACGGAATCTTTCTCAAACCTCAAAAAATCCTTTTCTTTTTCTAAATCCAATCCACATCCGCGGACGCGTGTTCAAAGCTTAAGTTTGGTTGGGTCTAACTTATCTACCGACTTCAAGAAGAAGCTTTCAACGCTCTTTGGACCCTCAACGGATTATGAAACATTGGGTCGTTTTCAGATCTAAAGGTCTTTTCACTTCAATGTGTCTTTTGTCTACCTCAACCACAAAATGTACAGCATGAAATTTAGGTTTTGAACTTGGTTTATTTTCACTCCGTAATCATTTGGGTGTGTGTATTGTTAGAAAACACTTCATAAGGATTCAGATAAAATTTTCATTTCTTCCAATTAATCAATGTTTTCATAATCACATCAACGCATGTGAAACAAAGCGATCATCCGATTGAATTTCTTTAAAAGTCCAAGTGAAACGTGGAGAAAGTAGATTTCCTATTTTTGTTTTCCGACTCATCAAATCTTAATTCAGTTTAAGGATTTCTACATTATGTATCATCCAATCAGGCAGGAATGAAATGAGAGTAGAAAAATAACAACTCTTGAAGATAGAGATGCTTTGAAAGTAAATGGGGATGGGTATAAGGGAGGATTCCCCTCCCTCATTAAAAGGAACTTCTTTTCATGATGGGATATTATTAGGAGAACTCGATGAACTTGAGCAAATGAAGTCCCAAATGAGTCCGTTACATTTATTATTATCACTTTAGGAAAGAGAAAGTAGTGACTTTCTCCATCGAATTGAGAACATTAAGTGGATGTAGATCGGATTTCAGAGGGTGATGTCGCATCGTTGACGTAAAAAGGAATCAGCGAGACTCCAAACTGATTGCTTTTCAACTAATGAGATCTGAAGTAGATTAATATGAAAAAGTTGAGTGAGATCGAGATCAAAGGAAAGAAATTTAACCTCATGTATTTTACTTTCTTAAGAAAAAATATTATTCTTGCTTTCCTGCTGGATGTAATCACTTTCTTGAGAAACCAAACTAATAATACTTAAGAAAATAAATTAAGAAATTGTTGCTGTTTTTCTTCATAAAAATGTTCAACAAATAACATAAAAGTTGCATTTTGCTACAGCAGTATCATACTTTTAGAAATCTCTTAGAGATTTCACTGTGCACATTTCAATAGTAATTTATGACTGTAACAATTTGGAAAATTAGGTTGATTTGCATTAAAAAGTTTAAAATTCCATATTCAGATTTTCTCCAAATTATCGAAAGTGAAAATTAAATAGTGGGCGTACCTCTACATTTGCATGTCAAAGAGATCTGAAAAATAATTAGTTAAAATTTATTAGAGTCTGTGGTGATTGTGGTGTAAAACTAATCGCAGTCTGGTGAAAGCAAGTGGTCGTGGTAAAAGCTGTTATAGAAAAGAGGGAAGTGGAATGATAAAATTACTTTGGATAGTGTTACAATTTGACTTCCGAAATTAATTTATGTAGTTTCCTTAATAATTTTGATGCTACTTATTAAAATCATAAACGGAAGTTTTATTCACTTCAAAATTAATATAACATCGCTCTAATTTTTTTCGTCAACTTGCCATAATTTTATTTCTGTTGTACTCTTTTTTCAATTCAATTCAATTCCCTAAAGTTCTTTTCAGTTTTAAACTAAAATCAACACCTTAAAATTAATGTTGAGGTTTTTAGTACCAATTCTTTCCATAATTATTATTGAAATAAATTATAAACTAAAATTTAAATATATATTTTTTATATAATGGAGAAAAGGAATGGATTTGAATGAGATCAAGAAAAGATTTGAAGAAATTAATTATACTGTTTTACATGTTCACAATCTGCTGAAGCATATACTTATTTAACCAGTCTTGTCGAGTGTCGTCAGAAAATCCTTCCTCTGCAATTTCCTTCTGATTTCTAATTTCAGAAAACTCATCATCCGACAGTCGGTTGTTCGCAGCTTCAAGCTCCTGGAGCTCTCGGAGAATCTGGAAGATTAAAACTTTGAGTTGATCCGCCCTCTCAAACATAAAACTAAGAATACTTAACTGCTCACCATTTCCTGTTGTTCAGATGGAGATTCTGGATCTTCTGGTTCTAACCAAAAGTCTAACCGAGTTGCTTCATGGTACTTTGGATTTGTGACTTTTACTCTTCGAGCTTGTACGCGGTAGCCTGGATAAGAAGCAGTCACGATGTAAGATCCCGGGGTTAGAAGTCGATAATAGTCACCGCCAAACACTAAAAAAATCATGTTTTAGTTTTAATTTTCAGAAGAGCGTATACAGACAATAATTTTGTACTAATGGTCGTACCAGAAGTGACATCATGATTAATATGATAAGAGACTCCATGTGTATCATTAATCGCTGTTATATTTTGCACATGAATAAAAGCATTAGCAATAGGGCGTCCCGTCCTTGCATCTCTGACAATCCCTTTGATACCCCAATGACTCTGTAAAAGAGAAAATAAAGAAACTGTAAATTGTGAAAGCATCTTAAAATATAATTTACTTACGCCCCACATAAATTGAATAAGAGACTCTTTGTTGTTGTGCCATTCTTTCTCCAGCTCACTAGCGGCTGGATACTTCGCACAGCCTAGTTCCAAGGTGACCTCAAAATCGTTCGAGGAAAGATAATTAAAATCCTGCATTCCGCCTTTAACACTATACCATTTTGCACCATTTGTAATTCCACCATTTTTTCCAAAATTGGTAGAGTCCATTGGATCACAAGGGTGACGCTTGGGATTCGGCATTTGTGGGTGGGCCATGGAGTATAACATGGATAAATGTCTATGGAAAATATATTATTATTTTATAATTCCATATCATTAATTGTGGTATACCGAAATGTTTCATCGTCAGGAGTTTCTGTATATTCGGAAGACGCTCCAGATCTGCTTGAATCGTATGGATAGTTCGCCACCAAGTCCCCACCATGTAAATTAGCAGAAAGTACAAACGGTGTAGTCATTATCAAACGCATAACTGCAAGCGTCTCTGGTTGCACCTAAAAACGAAAATAAATACTGCAAAAATGTAAAATACTAACTATAAAAATATATACCGGGTGATCTAATTTTTTAACAAGAGACATAAGATGATTGTTGTGATTCACTTGATATGCTTCGTTCCCAAACATAATCCTGTCCAAATCTGGAAAATCTCTATTCAAATCTACTCCATTTGCATTTGCTCGTCCAATCAGGTAATCCTTTCCACCCTTTTTAGAAAAAGTAAAGAAAAAAATTCATTTAACCTAATGCTTCCATACAAAACTTGGAGAAAGTCGTATAAGTGTATTAGCGAACCTGTTTTGTAGAAAGTTCCCAACCATCAGGATTCATGGATGGCATTATATGAATCCTTGTCTTTTCAATCAACTTTTGAGTTTCCTTGTCCCTAGCTTTGTAACCTACGCAAAGTTCATGGATTAATTTAAGCATTAATTCACGTCCGAGTACTTCATTTCCATGCATGTTTGCAATATATTTAAATTCAGGTTTTACTACAAAAAAAATTTCAATCATTAAGTGTGTTAAAACGATGATAAATTGCTTACGAAGCTCATGAGATCCAGGATTTGTTGAAAATTCCATAATATAAAGAGGTACTCCCATAACTGAAGATTCTGATAAAGTATAAATCCGTGTTATATTAGGACAAGCTTGATGGACCGTTTCCAATACACGGAGCAATTCCTTGTTATCATGATGTTTGTATTCAAAACACTGAACTCTACCATTTAAATAAATTAATACAGAACAAAGAAGTAGAACAAAAGTACTTAATTTTCCCATTTTAATTAATTTAATTTTAAATAAATAGAATTTTTCGTTATCTTCAAGGAAACGGAAGATCTCTTTCTGCACTACTGGTGGGTGACGCACGAAGAAAATTTCAGTCCATCTGGAAAAAGTTTGGAAATGAATGGGTCTTATGTTGGAATTCTGCTCATGCCACCATCATAGTAGTACCGACAGGGCCAGAAGAAAACAAAAATCAATATTTTCCAAAGTCGGGTAACTTCGGGTAACCACAATCGATCTTAAATAAGTGTAGGCGTAATGACGCGTAAAATCCACTTATTTAACAGAATTCGATAAGAATAATTTCACTTTAATTTAAGCTGGGTAATTGACTTTGAGATGCCTGAAGATAAGAATGTAACTTTGCATTCTTACACTACAATGTCTTCGATTGTTTCAACAAAACAATGTAAACTGAAACAAAGTATGCAAAGACTTCAATTCTTCTAACTGGCCTGTGGCCTCTAAAGACTAATTTAGAAATTTAAGCGTCCTCGTTCCTAATTTCTACACGAGCTAAATTATAACATTAAGACAAGGATAAATTTTAAGAACTATTTCAAACCAAATAGAAAGAGGTACACTCGTCAAGCATTGAGACGAGAAAAAGAGAAAGTGCAACGTCACTCTTACGACCGGAGCGTCT
>JAQGCN010000752.1:0-15377 GCA_034699725.1 Friesea truncata | reverse complement strand
CAGCCCATTGTGGAAAAACAACTCATAATTTCCCGCTCGCTACCGTAGCTGCGCAGTAGAAATTGCGAACGCCTATTAAAACACATAAAATATTCAGAGTGATTGCATTATTGATTTTTATTTTTATTTCCTTTTGAGTGTGAAAAATATTTTTGAGAACAAATTCAAAAGGTTTAATTTTTTGTTCGAATAATTTCTGTTAATCTAAATCTAAAATTGACCAATGATAGACCAGAGCTGTAACAATTAACATCAGGTGATCATATCAATGGTTTCCATTTCCATTAAATCAGTCGTAAGGATGAGTTTTTGTGATTGTTGTACTGTGAGATAAAAATTTAAGCACGGACGCATACTGTTGGTACTTCGATGGTCACAACCTTGTTCAAGTAGGTGGTGAATGGAGTTGGCTTCCTTTCGGCACATTGGAATGAGACTTCCTTTTCAACGGTATTTTTGGCATAACAACCTGGAGCACACTGGAGGACTGGTTTCTCGGAGTAGCACACACCAACACCTGGGAATCTTTTTGTAATTCTTTGACGGACATTGCATTCATCATCGACGATATTATTATATTCTTCAGAAGTATTTTCTTTGATTTCAGTGAAGACATTGGTGGAATGGTGGGTGCAATCAGCGTTTTCCTTTTCAATGCGTGTACGAAGTTCGGGCTTGACGTTGCATTGTCCTTGGTGTTCCTTGTTAAGGGAATCAAAAGCATAAGATGCAACCATGAGGGATCCGTTGCTGAGTGGGCAGTTCTTTGGACTTCTCATTTCAGCGTTCTAAAAAAAATAAGGGTGAAATTAGTCGAATGCGAATTTGGAATCTCATTTGACAATTTTGAATAAGATGATTTTTTTCTTACCTTTTCGTAATCATTGTTTCCACAAATTCCGCAAAGTTTGTTTTTGAGATCGTTGCTTGTGCCATAGACAACAACACGAGCTCCATCAGTGGCAACTTTGACACGGTGGCTTCTGACTTGAATTCCACCATTGTTCATGTGTTCAAGGATGGCAATGAGCTCATTTGAGACTGGATGACGGATGACCTTGGGATATTGGTTGACAATCTCACCATTGACGGTAACTTTGTAGTCTCCCTTGCGAAGAGCCATGAATGAAGTCATTAGTTGGATGACGATCTTTGTCTTTCCTCCAAGAAGGACGGTGACAGTTTTGCGTTGAGTGTGGATATCACTAACGAGGACGGCAAGTGGGTACTTTCCGGTACAATCCTTGGCAAGAAGATGTTGACATCCGGTAGCAACAGATTCTCCGAAAGAGTATGTGACATTGTCGAAGGTTGAGACCCAGTTTCCTTCAAGTTGACAAGCTTCTGTATAAAGAAAGTAAAAAAAAAATATTAAGATTTTGAACTTTTAAAATATAATTTGATTATTGCTTACGTTCAGAGTAGAGCTTGAATGTACGATCTTTAAGATTCTCAACTGGTGTTTGAGTGGCAGTGAATGGAAGGAATTTCTTAGCCCATTGAGCAACTTTGACATTTCTGAATTCAATATGTCCTGTTGGTTTCATGATTTTGAATGTGACAAATTCCTTGTTTGGTGTCATCTTGAAGTGGAATTTCATGTTTTGTCCGTTAAGAAGTTCAGTTTCAGGGAATCTGTTGTGTTGCATGTAGGTGTAAAGGTAAGTCTTGAGGAAATCTTCCATTTTGTATGTGACATTCTTAAACCAGACTGGAATGTTTTGAGTGTATTCGATCTCCATATCTCCAACATTGAGTGCTGCAGCTTGATGATCGGCAACATAAATACAGACAGGTGAAACTGAGAATCCTTTACGCTCATCTTCTTCACATTTCTTGGCTTGTGGTGACTTGGTCTTAGCCCATTCGGTCATTTTCTCACTACGCTTCCATTGTCCCTTGATTTTGATTTGGTGTGGCATTTGGTTGCAGCTGTGTCCAAAGTGCATTTCAGTGTTCTTGTTCAATACGAGATCTTGAGCGAGAAGACGTTTACGGAGAATGACGACTTCTTGAGGGCTGGCCCAGGTTGGGATTTCAACTTGGCTTCTCAATTCAAAGCATCCTGTGAATTCTTGAACTTCGACACGAGAATCGATGAGGTAATCACGCATAGCAGCCAATGATGGGATCTCTTGTGGGAGTTTGGCAGCGGCTTCCTTTGTGGCTTCACCAGCGACAAGACGGAGATTCATCTTAGCATGGATTCCTTTAGTGTAGGCGAAGTGGGCCAAGTAGTTGAAGGTTGATGGTTCACCCTTGACGAGGATCTTCTCAATTCCTTGCATTGTTGTCACGGGTTTGATTGGGTTCTTCTTTCCGATCAAAGCAATAGCATAATGACGTTCAACTGTGATAGAAATTAAGAAAATTAATATAATTTAGTTCATAATTAAAATTTTCTTTAAAATTTACCATGTTCAGCGTGTTCTGGATGGATTACTTTCTTATTCCATGGGAAGTTTCCTCCAATGACGAAAGCAACAGTTTTGGTTTGACTCTGAGCCATATCAATGGAAATTGATCTCTTGGTCCAGCGAGTGGATGGAGCTCCGAGCCAGCCGAGGTTGAGGAAAGTGCGAGCATGGTGGAATCGCTTAAAGTAATGGATCCATTGATTGTAACCCTCAGCTTCAACTGGGAAGTCTGATTCTTCTCTGATGTGGACTGAAAGACCCAATTTGTGTTCTCCGTATCTACGTTCGTTCTTGTATGGTGTTTCAACAACGCGGACAGTCTTGACTTGTGCACCTTCACGGTGGAATACTGGGAAGCACTCATCGGTAACGATAGCCTAAATTAAAAAATTAGAATGAAAAAATTGTTTCCATGTGGAAATTGTAAACTTACTGTGTATGGAACACGGTGGACGGCGATCAAGTGGATTTCAGAGTTTGGTGTTTGTTCATGCATATGAACTGGTGTGACCTCAACAATAATCTGGTGACGTGGAGCCTTGCGAAGAAGAGCACGGAGTGGGAATTGAGCGACAAAGTGGTTCTTAAGTCCTGTGACGTATTTCTTGTTCAAGAATGGTGCTTTGATGCTCAATTTGTCATGAACTTTCCATGTGTAGACTGGTCTAAGTTCCAATTGCATTTGGTAATCGTTATCAGTTTGAGCCAATTTCATGTTTCCGTTGATTTGAACATGAAGTGGGACACGGTGTTTGTATGTCATTGGAAGTCCAAAGATGGATGGGAATTCTTGAGTGTATTCAGCGAGACGGAGTGTCTTCTGGTAGTGAATTGGAAGTCCATTGCGGAGTTTGGGAAGGTATTCATTTGTGATGTACTTGGTCCATTCGTCAATCTTGTGTTGGTTGAGTGTGATGAATCGTTCCATTTCATTACGAATCTTCAAGTAGAAATATCCTTCGAGATTTTTGGTTTGCTTGTGTTCTTTGATTCCAAGGATTTCATGGATCTTTTCTAAATCTTCGTGATGTTCAGAATCAGCAACTGATGGTGTGAAGAATTTCTCAGCGAGATGATTCCAGAGTTTTTGGATTGTGTTTCCGTGAAGTGTGAATTCAATAGGATTTACTCCAAGTCCATGTTCACCTCCGAATCTGTAGAATGAACGGTAGTGGACCAAGTTAGGGAGGATGGAGTCCCGAGATCCAAAATAAGTCATCTGAGAGAAATATCCAGTAAGGAATTCAGTGATGAAATCAGCATGGAATACGCTACGTGAGGATTGAAGTCCAACAGTCAAAGGTTTGGCCAATGGGAGGACTTGACGAGCGATGGTTTGCATGCGGTGGAGTACTTTGTGGACAGGTTGTTCAAGTTCAGCCATGCTCTTCAATGAGTGGTAGATGAAAGAGTGAATTTGACGAGAAGCAGGGAACCATGTCACTGTTAAATTAAAACAATTAAAATTAAGAAGGAAAAATTTTAAACTATTTTTAACTTACTGTAAGCGAGTTGTTGGTAGATGGCTTTGTTGGCAGCACTGGAGTGGAAGATCATAGTAATGGCAGCCATTCGTACATCTGTGTGTTCTCCCTTGTCAAAAGCAGCAGCGAGAAGGATTGGCATAACTTTTCCTTGGACGATCTTCTCAGTAAGGATATCACTATAGAAAAAATCATTGAATTGAAATAATTTGTTTTAAATCTCAATGAATATTTAACTTACTGAGCATATCGGTCTAAGACGTGGATTTCATCACGGTGGAGTTCCTGGTCTTGTTGGTGGGATCGTGAAACAAGCATGTGTTTAAGAGCAAGGATGACACGGGTCTTGACAATTGGGTTTTGAACATTGTCCATGTATTTCTGAAGATTTGGAAGGATAGCTGGATGTCCAATATTTCCAACAGCAGTCAAGTATACCAACTTCCAGTGTAAATTCTCAGGTACTTCTTCAGTCTTGGTGTGCATGAACCGTTCTAATTCTTGTACAAAGTATGGAAGGAATTGTTCTTCAACAACTTGAGCATCACAGAATTTTCCATAAAGAGCAACTGGATAGCGTGTTTGACTGATGTGAGTGTTGACACAGGCTTCATAAAGGACGGTGGAGAATGAAAGGATAGCGGTGGTCTTAGCTTGTTTGTTTCCACGAAGAACTTCGGATTTGATAAGTTTGAAGTATTCGTTGAGGAGTTCCTTGGTTGGTGTTCTGATGTACATTGGAAGAGTCATAAGGACAGATGAAACATGGTAGTCGGTGATTTCGTTCTTTTGGATGAGGTCGAAGAGGAATTTGATGTTTGGGTTAGTTCCAGCTATTAGAAAAAAATATTTGTAAAAAATCAGAATTTTAATTTGGCTCCATTAAAACTTACCAATTGCAACAGCATCAAGAAATAATTGGCGAGTAGTTTTCTCTTCTACTGTTTGGCTGTAAGAAAAAAATTTCAAAATTTCAATAATGTTTCCTCTGAAATTGAACTGATTGAAACTTACTGTTTATTTCCAAGAACGTTGTAGAGCTCTTGAATGTCATTGTATGAGAAATATTTCAAGATCTTTGAAACGACGGAGATTTTTGATAAAGTTTCTTTTTCAGCCAAAGATTCAGAAGCACGGTTTTTGTTAAGTAAATCTTCAACGGCTTCACGAACGAGAACTTGGACACGTTTCTTCATTCCTTCGATTTTGAGTGGAGTGATGAGCATTGGGTTAATTGGAGCCTCAGTTAAGGATGGTTTTGGGTGAACGATGGGTTCATCATTACTTTTTTCAACGATTTCTTCTTCGTAGTTCATCCTATATAATTTCAAGAAATTTTTTTTTAAATAAAATGTTGAATTTTTTTTTCAAATTTCTAAAAATTTCTTACATGTATGGAGCATCCATTTGGTAATCTTCCATATTCATCATTTTGTGTTCCTTATTTTCAGAAAATCGGTATACGATATTTTTGTGAACCATTGGGTTGGTAACTGGAACTGGAGTTTGCTCATCGGTGATTTGGTAGAGGGTAAGATTTTTAATTCCTCCAGTCATGATCTTCTTATTTTGATGAAGTCCAACTTTGACTAATTCTTCTTGACGGATTTTCAAAATTCTGAATTCTTCACGGCTCTTTCCACAAGCCAACACGCGGCTGACGACTGATCGGAGTCCCATTGATCCTGCAAAGTGGTTGTCACCTGGACGAGCATTGTTTGAAAGGCTTGGAGCCATGAATGACATGAGTGGTTTGTTAATGCATGAGGTGAAGTTGATAGATTTGATGATTTCAAATACTTGATCATGTTCATTGCAGAATTTGTGGTAGGTGGTATGCCATGGAAGCTCACCAATGAATTCCTGAAAGACAAAAAAAAATTAAATACTAAATCATAAATTTTTTAACTTTTTGTAAAATTTTAATTCAAGCATCAATTTTAAAAAATATACCTTGTTGTTCTCAGTGTTGATAGTGGTTTCATCAGCATGAAGACCAGGTTGATGTTGTTGATGGAATGGGAACGGAGCATCGAAAGCACCATTTTGGCTTACAGTGTATTGCGTTCGGCATTCTCCATGGATGGTTTTCTCCATTGTTTGGTAATAAAATCCAGATTCAAGATTTCTCTCTTCTGGAGTTTCATGTCCAGTCTTGCGGTTCAAGTTACCTTCAACAACAGCATTGACACCAGTCGTATCGAGAACGAAGTGACTGACCATAGCTTTCTTCATGTTGACGGCCCATGTTGGCAAGTTTCCTTGGAGTGTGATAGATTCAACGATACCTTTGTTGAATGTTACGTCCATTGGAGATTCGAGGTATTGACGGATTTCTTGAGTAAGTTCGACAGGTCGCTCATTACGGAGCTCACCATCTCGCCATCCTCCTTTCAAAACGTCATTGACTTCGTAGAATTTCATCTCTTCTGGTTTGAAGTTGACAGTGTTTTCGCCAATAACTGTAAGACGAAGTCTGTAGTCCATTTCCAATCCAGAGTATTGAGTTGAGATTTCGGTGAGTCCATTCATGAGTCTACCACGGACGGCATAATGGTAGGTTTTTCCTGTCTTAAACGCATCAGAGCTAGCCAAGCCTAGAAAATAGAAAATTCTATTTTAGATTCAAAAATTTTCAAAATAAACCAAATTTGAAAAAAATTTCAATTGTAAAGTAAAGCTTACCAATAAGGCCAATGGCGACAAGGCAAAAGATTGCCTTCATATTCGTAGCTTTTCTTTGACTCTAAACTCAAAATCACCTGAAGAAGGAAATCTAATTTCAGAAAATCTTTTACAAGATCTGACTGAAATTGGACTGTGTAAATTTTCAACTGAGTGGAATCTTTTTATATGAAAATCTGGAGAAATTTCCAGCAGACGGATATCAATCATCATCCTGCAAAAAGAGCATAAGTTCATCTCTTAAAATTATTATTTGAAGACTCCTTTTTGAAGTATCTTTGTCTCCATTACTTAATATTCACCTACTGATAACACTTCAATTATTATAAATCTGTCTTTTGTAAAGTATCTAAGTAATGATATTACTCTAATCCAACACTCTTAAAATTTTAGCAAATGTCATGACCTCTCATACTCTCAATCTTTTACAACACCACTTGATAGCAGTTCCTTCCCAACAACAACCTTCTTGAGGGTGACCCTCTTCAGTCTTCAAAGACAAAGGAAAGAATCGATCTCGAATAATCCATACCTTACTTTCATCTCAAATTCTTTTTAAGCGATTTTGTTTTAAACAAAGCAGAGTTTCCAAGATATTTCTTAACGGAAATATTAAAAATAACATTCATCATAGGAAGTTTTTTGATGATGAGTCTCAGAAATAATTTTGTTGATTCAGCATTAAATGATTTACTATGATATTAATGTTGACACTTGGTCATTATTTCACTGCATGTGAAATCATTATTACTTAATTTGATCTACAAAGCACTAGTTGAACTATAATACTAGACAATTATTTTAAAAAAATCGTAGACGCAGTGTTGCGAAAATTTGTCAGGTTATCATTGGTCTCAGTTTAAAGTTTAAAATGTTGAAGTTTAATCATTAATTTTTATTTTTATTAAAAAAGTAGAAGTTCTGTCTGCAGATTAAAAATGTTACGTAACTTTTTTTAATCCGGTTGAAGAAGATGTTCCAAAGTACTTTGCTTAGATTAATTAAAAATTTGTTATTATTTCTTTTTCTAATTTCATTTTAAATTTCAATTTCTGGTCATTTCAAAATCATATTTTAAAATTCTTCGATTTAAAAATCAATTACTCCAGTGTCTCTTTTTATATTTTTTGTCTCTTTTTATATTTTTTGTCTCTTTTTATATTTTTTGTCTCTTTTTTTATTTTTATGATTCTTAATATCATCAAATCAATTTATTATTAATTAACAATCAAATAAATAAAAATAGTTTGATAAATTATTTATCACAGGGTGTTGCTTATGACTGAAACTAAATAAACAAGCTTTAAAATTTGTTTGTTGCGACGATTAGAGTTTTATATTATTTAAATGGCTTCTTTATCGATATATGTGACACGTGCATAAATTTTAGCAAATAAGAAAAACTGGATTAAGTATCTCATTAACTGGAAAACAGGTTCTTTGTTTTATAATCCTAAACAATTAATTCTTCACATCTGTTTCCAGTGCCAATATGGCAAAAAATTGGCATCATATTCATATCAACATAAAATTTCAATAGTATATTTGAGTTTCTCTTGAAAATATGTCCGTAGAAGTTCCTAGATTATCCCTTGGTATAAGTAACGAAGATAAACACGTAAGATTTTGATATATTTTTTATAAAATTATATAATTAATATTTTTGTTTTAAAAATATAAGCATGGAGTTCACTTAAAGAAAAGTTTACGATTATGGGATGGTGTAAGTATGATAATTGGAGCTATGATAGGAGCTGGTATTTTCATATCCCCGAAAGGAGTATTGTTAAGTGCTGGAAGTAGTGGATTAAGTTTAATAATTTGGGGAGCTACTGGAATCCTTTCACTTATGGGTGCCCTTTGTTATGCAGAATTGGGTAAAACTGACTTAAGATTTTAGAAATGTCACACATTCAGATTCAATGCTTAATTATAATAATTACAGGAACGATGATACCAAGCTCAGGAGGTGATTACGCATATATATTTGCATCGTTAGGAGAATTACCTGCATTTATATTCCTATGGGCTGCTATGGTTGTTTTTGTTCCTGTTGGAAATGCTGTAACTGCTCTTACGTTTTCGTTTTACGCTCTACAGCCATTTTGGGATAAAGGAGTAGATCCACCTGATATATATGTAAGAGTGTTAAGTGCTTTTACAATTGGTATGTTATAAATCTAAATGAAACCAACATATAACTTAATACTATTGAATTTAGTGTTACTAACTGCTGTTAATTGTTATAATGTAAAATGGGCAACCATAGTTCAAGATACGTTTGCTGTAACAAAACTTATCGCTTCTGCTGTTATTGTCATAGCTGGCATTGTCATACTTTTTACAGATGGACTACAAAATTTTCAAAGGCCATTTGACAATACAAATCTTGAACCAGGAATGATTGCTGTTGCATTTTATTCTGGGCTTTACTCATTTGCTGGATGGTAAACATCTTTCCTTGGGCTATGTTTAATTATTAATTATGTTAATTAATGTACGACATTTTTATCTTCTATATAGGAATTACTTGAATTTTGTTACCGAAGAATTGGAACATCCAACAAAGTAAATTCAAAACTTAATTTTATAATTGCAAAAAATTCTCTTAAGTTATTATTATTTCTTATAAACTTTTGATAGGAATCTTCCAAAAGCAATTTGGATCTCGCTTCCTCTCGTTACTGTTATATTTGTTCTAATAAATTTTTCATATTTTATTGTATTGAGTAAAGCAGAGATTTTGGGTTCAAATGCTGTAGCAGTTGTAAGTAAAACAAATAAAGTACTATTTTATAATAATTTGTTGCAATTTTTTCTACTGCAGACGTTTGCTGATAAAATACTTGGGGTAATGTTTTGGATAATGCCCCTATTTGTTGCTTGTTCAACATTTGGTGCATTAAATGGATGTATACTTGCCAATTCTCGAATAGTATTCAGTGGTGGTATGAAAAATATTTTAGGCTATAAGTTTAATAAGTTCTGTCTATTAAATTGATTTTAATTTTATAAAGCACGAGCTGGACATTTGCCCAAGATTCTTGCTCTTATAAATATTCGCACTTTTACACCAATACCTGCTATTTTAATACTCAGCATTCTAACTCTAGCAATGCTCGCAGTAAAGGATGTCTTCACTCTTATTAATTTTGGTACATTTGCCGAATCAATGGGATGGGTGGCTTGTTCACTTGGTTTAATTGTTCTTCGATTTAAAAAACCAGATACAATACGACCAATTAAGGTAAACAATAAATTAATTGATAAATTGCATAACACTAACTTTGTATTTCTTAATTAATATTTAAGGTTAATCTAGCTATTCCAATAATATTTTTTATAACGGCTTCAACTTTAACTCTAGTCACGTTAATTTTTAATCCTGCATCGGAGATGGTCCTTTCTTTACTTATTTTGTTATGTGCAATACCAGTTTATTTAATATTTATTTATTGGGAAAATAAACCATCATGGATGAAAGGAATGGCTGGTAAGTTTAATTTAATATTAAAATGGTAAAAAAAAATCAAAATTAATTAATATATTTTATACAGTTTGGGGAACCCACTATGACGATTGGATTTTAGAAGAATCCACCGAAGATTCGGAGCAACAAAGCTTATTACCTCATAATCCACTTTCGTTAAAAATGTTAAAGAATTTAATTGCTAATTTAGATTAGTTTTTGTAGACTACGGAAGTATTTCTTTTGGTAAATTATTACCTGTTGTGGTTTAAAAGGTGAGTTCTGGGCAACACTTTAAATTAGTTTTAATTAGAATAATTCTAAATTAAATAATCGTGATTATCATATTTGTGGTTGTATTAAATTGCCTATAAATAACTGTTAAAATTCAAATGAGTGGATTTAGATTTATTTTGAGCATAATGGCTGATCAAAAAATTGTAATTAACATTGGTGATAGTGGTGATGGACACACTACACAACAACAGATTGTAAAATCATTGTTTGAAAAAGGGAAGACATATACATTTAAAAACCTCTTTGATGATCAGGTAAAACATTGCAATAGGACTTGTCTTACTTTAGCATTTCATAATTCATAACCCTTTCAGGTCATAGATTTACCCGGTAGTAACACGGCGGATAATACTAAAATTAGAATGTATACTTCGAATAACACAAATGCACAGAAATGGATAGCTGAAATTGACTGTAAGATATTAAATTAATATTTAATTTTCACACATATATCAATCAATGATTAAAATTAGCACATCATCCGGAAAAAGGAATGAAATTGGTGACGCCCATTGCATTGGGACATGCAACGTGTTTTTACGATGATCCGTATTCCGTAAATAGGAAATATAAATATTGAATTAAACAATATAATTTTCTAACTCATTTTAATATTTCTGTAGCCGAGTATCAAAATCACAGATGCGTATTACAGGTTAAGTTTTAAAAGTTAGTTTAATACAATTTACATTGTATTTTTATATAAGTAGACATTTACGGGTCAACCTGGACAATATTGGCATTTGATTGAAAGTGATGATGGAACTCACCGGTTATATAATTCTCATTTCAATGTTAACGTTTCAAATACGGGGTACAGTAAATCGTCTCTTAAAAAACCAATGTAATATTAATAATTGTTTAATTTTAGTCAAAATGAAAATGTCAGAGGTATTATTCCAGATGACAATGATTTACATCAGCATTGGAAAGCTACAACATCCTAAAAATGGAAACACAAAATTTCAAGCAAAGAAACAACTTTTGAAATGTTTAATGTATTTAAAAAAACATAAGTTGAATTTGGCGAAAATTAATAAAAGCAACGGATCCTATTAAATTATTTATTTGTTGCTTTCAAAAACCCTGATACGAAAGCTGTTAAGTGCCTAATGAAATGAGAGATGTAAGCTGTAAACGTTTATAATTTTTTTTAAAAAATGCTAAATATCTCTCCCTTAGTTTTGATTTGGAAATTTATTTTAATAGAAACGCTATTAAGTGTGAAGAATTATAAAGTACAAACAAAAACAAGTTATTAATTTTTCTTGCTTGTGAAATACTAAGAGATAAATATAATTTGTCCTAAAAAAGTAAGAAACTCGCCTAAACTTTCCCCTAACTTAACATGTGTTCTTATGAAAAAGTTTAGGTAGGTTTCATGAATTTTTAGGTAGATTTCATTTTTTGTTAGGTAGATTTAAATGACACCCAAATACTAAAATAAAAATAAACTTTGGAGATTCAGAATCTTCTTTATTCGAATTTTTAATTTACTATTCGAAATAGAAGAAGTTTTTTCTGTGAGGGGTTTCAAATTAATTAAATGAAAACCCCTATCCTTTCTCTTTTGTGACAAAAAAAAAGGCAAGCTATACACGTTTAATAATTCATATTTGACATCTCCAATTTCTAATTTTGTGGAGTAAAACATGCGATGTTAGATTGTAAACATGTCAAGGGAAAAGTTTCAACTGTTAAAATAAAATAAACCGTACAACAGTATTATGCATAACCGACGAACGAAGTTTAGGTATATAGCTTCTTGAGCTTAATCGTTTCTACAATTTTCACTAGTGAAAATCGTCTCTACTACTTTCACTAGTGAAAATAGTCATTACTATTCTCAGTAGTGAAAGTAGTAGTGAATTTGTGAAAAAAGTAGTGAAAAATTAAACTTTTTTGCTTGGGCCCTTAGGAGAAGTCCATTAAGGACTGCTCCGATTTTGCTCATTTTTGAACTTGTCCTCAGTTATGACCTCAGATGCTTATATACCAAGTTTCGTTGGCATCCGTTAACTCGTTCTCGAGTTATCGTGGTAACGGACAGACGGACAGACGGACTTTTAGATCACATACCTCCTTCGTCGGTTAATAAAATAATTTTGCATTTACGTAGAATTTGTAGTAAAAGGTACAGCAATGAAGAGCCCATTGTTAATAAAATTGCTTATGAGGCTTCATAATTCCAACATCAGAGAGTTGTGAATATAAGAACGATTTTTTTCTGAAAAAAAAACAAAGTCACAAATCTTTATCCAACAAAGGTTGAATCCATTTCTCAAATATAAGAAACAATATTTCGTGTATATTAAGAAAAAACTGTAGCTTTTTACAACATAAAAATGGTGCATTGTGTAAATCGATTAAATTCCGTTGTTATGAGTTTACTTATGACTATTCTGGTTTATCATATATTTGCATATGGAAACATAAATAAAATTGAAGAAATAGTTGGTGAATACAAGGAGTGTATGAATGTGATTTACTTATACGAGACCCTGGATATACACATAGGAGACTTAACAACACCAGCAGTACTTCTCACAAAAGCTTCAAAGGGTCGCTTTGAAACATTTTTTGGATTACTTTATACAAAATACAACAGGATAAAACCGCTATTTATGAAACCGCTATTGATCCGTCACATTGAATTTTGCTATCACACTTATTTCTTGTATCCACTGGGTTCTGAATATATATTTGATGTATTTGGACCATATATACAAAACCAAAGAAATGTCGCAGCTCATGTTTTTGTGAAAAGTGTGAATGATTTTCCAAAGGAAAAGGGATCTTGGGTATATTGGCGCCATATTTCATTGCCTATTTTATTCTATGTACTCAAAGAAGACAAAGATATTAGCAGAGGATATTCCATTCAGTCGTGTAAAGCAATCCTTACTTATAAATTCACAAAACACACAACGAAATTTGAATTTGAGTTTTTGGAGGTATCGCTCCCATTTTCCGGAATTTCTTTGAGGCTACACATTAAAAACAGAATTAGGGTAATGAAACTACCTCGATTTAATGCTGCACGTGGTAATGGTGATAACAATTTAACAGACTACATCAGTAGTAAGGAATCCGTCTTCAATTTCATTGGCACACCGTTCAACCTTAAAAAAGTGAATAGTCTTGAGAATATTATGGCAATATTATGCTTCGAGCAGACAAAAATCCTTTTACCATGCTGTGGAAATAATTCGCTTCAAGCATTGACTCAAGCATTGACCTTACTAAATCAAAAAGTTCTCAATTTATATGATGAAATACAATTAGTAGTTCCATTTGGCTCACAACAATTTAACTTTGTTACTTGTAATGGGGTGGAAACACATTTGTCTTATGCTTTTTATATTCAACCTTACGATATAGGATCATGGTTGTGTATCTTTTTGTTTATGTTTGTTATTGTACCAATAGTTATAACATGGATAACAGAGTATAAGAAAAACAGAACCTGGAAAGAATGCATTACTTTGTATAGTTATATTGCTTCATTTAACTTGGAAAGTGGGTTGGACGGAAGTCCAACGCTTAAAATGGACAAAGATTTTGACAAGAGTTCAAACTATGTATTAATTGGTTGGTTGCTTACAATTGGAACACTTGTTAATGCATACAAAGGAATATTCGCAGCAGAATTAACTTCACCCAAACCTGTGGAAGGGATATGGAAAAATGTATCTCAAATGGAAAATTGGGTATACATTATCACAGATGAAATTCTAATAACAATTAGTAAAACTCAATTCATAGCCCGTTACACTGGAAAGGGGGATGTCGATGTAAGATACAATATAAAAAAAATCAATTTACCACTTTACCTATGCTTTCAAGAAGATCCGGATTTCGTGTATGAAGTCTGTAAAGACTACGGCCTTTGTCATGATGAAAAAGGACATTCTGTAGAATTTCCTACATTTCAAAAGATTTATGATGAATACAAATTGAATTTGTTTCCAAGTCTATTACGATTTAACAACAGATGTGATCCAGAGATGATGAAGTTTTATTCAATTTATAAAAACACTACAAATAAAATATTACAAAATCAAATACTAGACAATAATACACGTATGCTAAGCAATTTTTGTGAATTGGACACGAAATATATTGAACAAGCTTCAACTGCAAGTAATTACACTTTTAGACATTCCAGTCCATTTAAAAGAGGTTTATTTCTCTTACGAAGTTATGAAGATGATGATAAACGCGATGACACTCCGAAATTCATACCCGTAAACATAACAGATATTATCCAATTGACTGAAAGTTGTGATGATAAAATTGCATTTATTGAAGAAGAAAAATATCTGGATCCGATAATTGCCATTGCAAACAATAGAGGACCTAAATATAGACCATATCGAAAAGGGGAGGAAGTGTTGTTTCGAAAACAGAAAGAAGTGTTTTTCACACTTTACACTTTAGGAGGCGAAGGTATTGAATTATACAACGGTATGCAAAATTTATTTGCAATGGGATTGATTAGTATTTGGGATAAGTGGATCCAGACACATATAACTTTTGGCCAACGAATACAATATACAAATATTATTAGAAATATTCCAGCAGTTCAAAAGATTAGTCTTAGTTCAAATATGAGTACTGGTTTTTTTATTTATTTTTATTGTATTGGAAGTTGTATCTTGAGTTTTCTGTTGGAATTCATTTGTAAAAATCGTGTTACAATTTGGATTGAAATCAAATGTCAAGGGTCAAATGTTTACAACAAAATTAAGAAAATCAAAAATTATTATTTTTTATGCCTCAAACAAATTCGAACACAAACAAATATTATAAAGAAACAGAATGATCTCATTTGATTAGGGTAAACTTAACCACTAATTTTATGCTTGCTTTCAGAAATATAATTATATTTAAAATACGAATAATATCACCATCCTGTATTAAAAACCATGCAAACTACTATTCCACATCTCTTAGAACGACAATGCTAGTAAGGTTATTAATAGACATTTTGACCATTAGGTGGGCCACCGGCTCGGTATCTGG
>JAQGCN010000751.1:0-15380 GCA_034699725.1 Friesea truncata | reverse complement strand
CAAGTAGAGGTAAATTCGTTAGAGGTAAATTCAGTAGAGGTAGATTTATTAGAGGTAGATTTATTAGAGGTAGATTTATTAGAGGTAGATTAGGTAGAGGTAATTAGAGTAGAGGTAGATTTTTTAGAGGTCTTTAGGTGGACTCAGTATAATAAGATTAGGATAAACTCTTTCACACTTACCTTTTTCTGAATTTTATCAGTATAATAACAAATAATGTAACATTAATAAGTAACATTTTATCATAAATTTTATATTTGAAAATACTTTTAAGAAAAAAGACAAAACTGTCACTAAAATGAATTAAGTTAATTTTAAATGAATTCTAAAAATAAAGATCATGACCGATTTGAAGAATTTGATTTTGTTTTGACTGACGTATCGAAATACTCGAATTCTGATATGTATGGTGGATAAGTAAATGTTGAAGATATGAAGAGGTTTTCCTAATTTTTAGAAATTGATAAAAATTAAAAACGAAAATTAGAGATAATTTCAATTAATTACTTTGCTATATGGGAGAAGTTCATGTATTGAACAGCTTAGAGATCCAAAATCTGGTCTTTCGTCTCGATCAATTTGCCAACAATTTAACATTATTTGGTAAAGAGGGTCACCAATTGCTGGATTTTGTTGTGGACGATTTCCTCTACAAATCCGTGTCGAAAGGTCTTGTTTTCTAATGTCGTTGTACGGAGTTCCACCTTTTTTGGAACAATTTTTATTAATCTTTGTAATTGATTTATAGAAAGATGTACACACAGACCTAAAGTCATGAGTTCCCAAAGTAAAATTCCAAATGACCAAATGTCGCATGGTTTAATACAACGATTTTGAAACTGTTCCACAGCTGACCACCTTGTGTAATCTCTTTGCTATACACAGAAACAAGATAAACACTTATTAGATTTCATCAAGACTTCCAATTGGACAAAAACGAAGTCATAATTACTTGATCAGGAGGATCCATTTTTAGAATACCGAATCCTGTTACCTTTGGAACTTCAATTTTGGATACAAGTACATTGCAACATGCTAGGGAACCATGTGTAACCTGGAAATATTAGTTACTCAATTCTCATTCCCGTGTTTTTATGACTTGGTTACCTTTAAGGAGGACAAGTGAAACATGGCTTCGGCAATATTCATAGCACATAACAAAAGTCGGTAGGATATACTTGGTTCAGCTGAAATAATGGTGCTGTCATGTTGAAACTGTGTCCTAAAATCCAGTAGCCATTCTTTTAAAGAAGAACCTACAAACTCAGTAGCAAATAACAATGAATCTTCATCCTCCATAAATCCAATTAGTTTCACTACGTTTTCATGAGATTCAATTCTTACTAAATCATTCAGTTCTTGAAAAAATTTATCTCCACATTCTACTGATGCAACTTTCTCTAAAAATCCAAGTAAATGTATTCATTGAAGATTGAGTTGATTATATTTCTCTTAAGTTGATTACCATTCGGTTTGAGTAATGAATCAGGAATCACATAAAGTTTAACTGGACTTTGTATTTCGTTGTTTGATTTTATTGTCGAAGCGTAAACAGGACCATAATTTCCTTTTCCAATTAAACGAACTTCCTCTTCCCTTGGCATTGCCATAAAATTCCTAGGTATATACCAAACTTCTTTCAATTTATCTAAAACGCGTCCTTTCATGTCATCATCAGGAATGAATCCGGAGTGAGTGTATCCTCCATTAAAATTATCCTTAAAAGAATTATATTAAGATTATAGAGTTTAAAATGTCTTTATTTTTGTTCTATTACTGGAAATATATACGGAGAGTTTCCACATATTGTAAGCTCTGTTGGACGTTCAATATTCAAAGCCCTTGAAAATGATGGCGTAAGAGCAGAACGACGTCTGCGCTTTTGAAAAAGCTCAAGTTTGAGAACAGTGAAAATGGATGCACAAATAAGAAGAATTATACCAGTAATGCCAATTGATATCCAAAGTGCAGTTACAACGACAGTATTTTCTGTCATGATTATTTCTGTACGTCTTTCTAAAAAAAAAGATTAATACACTAGAAAAACTTACAACGAGAATTTAGTTAAAGTCCGTTAAAAACCAGTGTCCGAAGGCCTCCATGTCGTGTCAGCTTTAGAGGCCTTCGGACACTGGTTTTTGGCGGAGTTTAAAATAATTCACATTGTATATCTTCTAATTTAAAATTCCTTACCATCTTTAGATTTTACTGCTCCTTTTGATATTATATCTTGGATAATTTTCTTGTTATCGAGCTTGCTAATGGTCTCAGGCAGTATAAACTGATGTTGGTCATGTGAAGTGGCAGAGTAAGATATCTCTGTTACACCTTGCATTGTACTTAAAATTCCAAGACTAGGGTGCCAATGGCCTTTCGGAAGTGGCCCATTGAAAAATTCTCCATAAAATTGTCCATCTCCAACTATAAAATGCCCGTTGCCAGGAAAGGTCTAAGAAATTGTATGTTGTACACATTATAAAAGCATTTTAATTCAAAGATATTACATTAAATTCAGCTGCAATATACTGGGGATACCCGTCCGTTGTTGCTTCTTTCCAAGTTATATTTCTATCTTTAGAGAAGAATCCAAGTCTTAAATCGTCAACGAGTAGGATTCTATACATAGAAATTGGTCCTTTGGTATTTTTGATTGGAGAAAGTTTAAGTGTCATTGTATTAGAGTCTTGCTCAATTATTTCCGGAGGTGAAGGAAGATCAGGAGCTGCATTAAATAAATTTTTTTTACATAAAACTGTCCATACTTTGGTATTCATTCACAATTTAACCTCCTATTTTTGTCCATAAATTATCTGTAGTTGGAAGACTTGGTCCTTCGGAATTCACAGCAGTAACAGAAATAGAATATTCTGTTGCCGTTGCAAGTCCAGTTAAAGTAATTTCTTCTTCCACATCTGAAACTTGCCATTGTCTTTCATGCATTAGTTGCGGATTCTAAAAGTTTAACAAATTAAATGTTTACTGTCAATTGAACTTTGTTTTTCCTGTTTAATATTTTACATTTGAATAACTGAATAATGGTTTGGAATGTATTTTATAACTTGTCAATGGGCCATTAGTTGCTTTTGGCTTCGTCCATCGAATTCTCAATGTATTTTCTCCTTTACTCATCATCACAAGTTTCTGAGGAGAAGATGGGACTGTTGTAATTATTCTAAATATATTAAAATATTTCTGACTTTATAATCGTATTTTTTGAGACCTTTAAAACCAGTGTCATAAACGCTGACAGAGTCGCTGGAGCCACAGTATTCTCCTGTTGTTCCTATGCACTTCAAACATCTGCCAATTCCAAATCTCCCATAGTTGCTCCCACAAATACACTTAAGGGATCCATAAGCTGAGTAAACTCCAGCATACCTTAGAAATTTAATATTTATTAATTTTAATATAATTTATGTTCAGTCATCCTTCTGTTATTTAAGGTTGTCACAATAACCTAAGAATAAATTTCACTGGATTATTGCCAACTAAGCCAATCAGTTCTCGAAGAATTTTTTGAGTTCAAATAGCATATCAAAAAAATTTTATCCCGAAGGAAAATTAAAAATTCTCAGAGCTTTTACAATCAGAGTCATCAACTAATACGAATTTTTCCGTTTTCTTGTGCTTCTAAATTAATTTGTACTTAAGTAATTAAAAAGCTAGGAAAAAGTATAGTGAAGAGTGAAGAGGAGTTTTTTTTGGCTTAATGATTTGTTTAGAATGAAATATTACGTAATGTTTTTTTTAAATGTTGCTACTAATAGGATTATATTCGGAATGAATGAATTTGACGTTAAATTCCAAAATCTACCTGAATGAATTTTTGTAGCAGACATTTTTGCATTGATGTGGTTCTTCAAAAACTGTTAATCCGTGCTCAAGGTCTGAAAACGATAAATCCAAATCCGAATTTGTTGTTTGAAGATTATTCTGTTGAACAGTTTGTATTGAACTAGAAAATGGGAATACAGGGATTTCTGTCCCATTTTTAGATTCTTTTACTTTATGTAAATCTGTAGCTTCATCTTTCAAGTAGCATCCTAAATAATCTAGTTCATCTGAAAGAAATTATCAAGAATTCACTCATTAAAAACCAAATGTTATAACATTCAATTCTTAATAATTAATTCTCAGTAGCTGAATTTTAAAAAAATATTTAAAGGTTGAGCACTGGTAGTACAAAATTAGGATCTCATAACTCGTCGCTAACGAACCTGCCCATGCGACCACTGCCAATATTAGATATCCCAATAAGTTTAAATTGAAATTCATCTTGACAGTAATTCTTGATGATTATTCATTATTGAAAACCTCAGCAGTACGGTTGGAAATAACATGTGGAAACGATGTTTGTACTTTACAACAACACAAGCACAAATAAAATGATGCTTAAACACCGGTTACTTTCTATTTGAGAAATGTAAATGCTTCATTGTAAAATTTGATACTTAAAAATGGTTATTATAACCCTTATATCATTTACAGATGAAAGTAAAATATCACAACATAAATATTATGTGCCAGAGGAAGGGGTTGTTACTTACAATTATGTAAATGAAAAATAGGATGGAATGGAGTGAACGAACTTTGGCTCCAGGCTCTTGTACAATGGTACCATCACCTGTGTTTAGCAACCAGATTCACAACAATGGGAATAAGATCTCAGATTCCAAATAACTTATTTGCATGTTGTTACATGCACGAGGGACACCATCATAGTAAGCCTATCATCCTTGCTTACTCAATAAGATATTAGTGGAATGGAATTGAAAACATTGGCGAAAGTAACTAGAATTGTCAATTTTTTTCAAATAAAAACATCTTTTTCACGAATCTTAAAGAATCCGAATCTTAGAGATTTTTTATTGGATCAACAAACGTAATAATAAGAAAATTACACGTTATCTTGATTTAAATTATTTTCATAAGATATGCAAGAATAAGAAATTAAAAATATTGCTATTATTTTTGAATTTTAATAAATATATTTCCAATGAATTCGATGTATGTTTCCTTGACCTTCTAAAAATATTTTTTGAGAAATTCCCTTCATAGCATCCTGTTATAAAATGTAAGTTTATTCTTCCTGTTAAGTTTGAGAATTGGAGATGTTTAATTTTTAGCTTAGTAACTTTCATCTTTATATTTTTAGAAATTCCACGAGGAATTTTTTCATCTCGTGCCTTCTAGTATCCATTCTAATCTCAGATTTTGTTTTTAGAGTTCAGACACAAACCTATTTTTACGCGTCTGCAATAGAATAAGTATATAAGTAAGAAGACGAGACCTCATCTGAAGGATTGTGTAACTTTGACGATGACTCTCCCACTTGTAACACTTCTGTAACGAGTCCGGATATTACTCGAAGCGATTTGAAACTAAAACAACTTCTTACGATTTCAAATTATTCTGTGATCATGCCAAAGAAGTGGGGGAGGGACCGTTTTTGGCACATTTTACCTAAAAACTAATTTTCATATAAAACTAATCAATGAGTTGATTGAACATTTTTAAAAAAAAATTAAAAGTAAAATCTCTAAGTAAGAATTAGCATATAACGTTATGTTTATTTGTTAATTGGCGAAATTTATAAACGAATTATAATGTATTGAATATACAACAGAGTAAAAACTTATATTAACCCAGCTTAATATTTTTGGAGAAGAGGAATTGATGCGTTTTTATAAATTTTTGAAGATGATTTAGAAAAGAGAGAGTCTATCATTGTAAAATGAGGAAACAAATCCATTTCCTTAGCTGTAAGAACATGACACATGAGAAAGTTAATTCGTTTTAAAAAATCAAGTGTTGTGTGGTTTGCTTGACGGATGATGATAAAATACATAATAATGACACATTTGATGATTCTTTAATTTGTTTCCTTTCACCCACTTTAAACAATTTTAATGTTATAATTTCTTATTTACAACTTAAGTGATAAAAGCTAATATCTCGTACAACTCTTGTATAAGAAGATTTTTTAGTTCTAATTTTAGCCAATTATTCGTGTGGTTGCTTTCACTCACAGATTTCACTCTCAAAATAATCCAGAAGTAAAAATTAAAATAGCCTTTATGTTTATTTTAGTCACGAGTTAATTAAAAAAATTCACTCATTCATAAATTAGCTCAACGTTTGTCACATTTGACTTATACTCCCTTTAGAATTTTATATGATTTTGAGAAATAAAATTTCTATTCTATATAATTTTACAATAATTACATAGAAGAATAGTTAGTTAAAACATAAAATTGACTAATTGGGTTGTATTTGTTTACAACAGGTGAAGTAGTAGGGAACTTTGCATGTAGGAGCTTACATATATGGTTAACACAGTAGGAGTAAGATAGAGTTACCTAACCCCGATCCCGATGAGATTCGAAATCCCTGATGATGCAACATGGCAGCAGCATAGTACAAGCGTTTTAAGAGTTTCGGTGGTATTCAAGATGACTTGACTGTTTTAGAAGACGTTATTCTAAAACAAACCCAAAAATTGCAGGCTTCTTCCTGAAATAAATATACGCAACCGAATTCCCCTTTCCTATATCTTCCTAAGCAAAATTCTATAATCCACTCCGTCCTATTTTTAAGTGTTATTACTATGAGCTTTTTGCAAGTTTTTCGGCTTATGGTTGATCTAGTTCGAATTGTGATGTCGTGATCGTGATATGAAGGAATAGGTTAGATCCAGGGAAACGCTCACAGGAAAAATTTAAGAATTAAGGCAGGCTGTGGTATTGTTGTGTGTGTGTGTTCCCTGTTCTTACTATTTCTCGTGTAGGTTACGATCAGGATCGGTATTCAATCACACAAATCACAATAAATTAATAATAAAGAAATTCAAGTGTCGAAGCGATTTGGAGTTAGTGAAACATATTCCTCAACGATTCTGGCGTCGCCGGATCCCTTAGGAAAAATGTGATTTACGAAATACGAATTAAAGATAAAAGTGCAAGTGTGTATTGAACAAGTCTTGAAGTTCTTCCTTTTAATAAACTATTCGGAATTCAATCCTATTTTTATTTAAAAAGGTAAAAAAAATATAAAGCTAGTCTTAAAATTATTTCAAAATACATTCCACACAGTTAAAGACTTCGTTTTTCGATTTCAAATAAAAATTGAGCTTCGAATGGTGTTAGCTAAAGTTTACAAAAAAGTTTAAAATTTGATATGGGTTTCTTTTTACCAACTTTTCGGAGAAAAAGAAAGTGGTGGAAAATTGCTCGAAAATCGGTGCTGAATGTTGCTTTATTTTTAAGGGACATGAGTTTCTCATAATTCATAAATCATTTGCGTCTTTGATTAATCTTAATAATGAAGAAAGCTAAAACTGAACTTCGGTATCGGTTATTGTTAAAACAGATAAAATTAGAAACAGACGGAAATTTTATTGCTTTTTAAAAATAAAATTACGTCTAGCTTCCTGTTTCAAATGAAACATTTTAGTATTTTAGAAAAACAGAAGATTTAATTTCTATTTCGCCAATGCAATGCTACGCTGGGCTGCTATTTAAAATTTTCGTAAACTAATTTGTCTCTACATCAGTTTCTAGAATTAATTGGGGGAGTGGTGATTGACACGGGTTAGCCACTTTTAGTGGCAAAACAATAAAATGGGGTCGGCGGAAGAGTCCGTTCCAGCATTTACACAAAAACCCCAGTTGCGTCAGGAAGATGATGGAAATCGCTTAATATTTGAATGTCAACTGGTGGGTGCACCACAGCCGGACATCGCATGGTTTCGTGGGGACGTCGAGCTTTCCGCAGACAAGCGAACAGTTTTTAAGACCACCAAAATTGAAGGAAATAAATACCTTGTTGTATTGGAGCTTGACAATGTTATTGAATCAGACGCAGGTTTATATCGTGTTAAGGCAAAAAACAAACATGGCGAAGTATTTGCATCAATCAATCTCAATTTCAGTCGTGAGTTTCACATTTAAAAATCAATTATTGAGATTTTTCAAACTAATATTGTATAATTTTTCTGTAAAATTTTAGCTGTGGATGAGCCAAGAGAAAAGTAAGTGGATGCCATTTTCTATGCGTGTTTGATTTGAAGGCGAATTCTTAATAATTAAATTTCACAGACAAATAGATGGCGTTGCACCAAGTTTTTCCCAGAAGCCAGTAATACGTCAAGAGGAAGATGGTCGTAGGTTGCTGTTTGAATGTAAAATAAAAGCAGATCCAAAACCAACAGTCTTATGGTACCACGATGGTACAGCTGTGTCAGCTTCCAGTAGACATAAGGTCCTTAAAAATTACATTTTTGAAAAACATAATTAGATTGACAAATGTTTTTTTTAATGTAGATGACTGTAGAAAAAGAAGGTGGTTTATTTGCTGCTGTTCTTGAAATCAAAAGCGTCGCTGTTGAAGATGCCGGTAAATATAAAGTCACAGCAAAGAACGAATTAGGTGAAAGCAATGCAACAATCAGCCTTAATTTTGACAGTAAGTAAAATTTTTTATTTAAATCCTAATTTAAAAATAGTAGAAAAATATGAGGGCCCGGTCAAAAGAGCACAGAGTGAACTTAAATTGTCATGAGCTGCTCAATTCTCTCTCCTCTTTGAATGGCGTTGTTCATTGCATTTTTTGTGAGCCAGTTGTTACAAAGTATCAGTTGTAATACTAGGAGCTCCGCCATAACAAATGCTTTTTTGCCCTTTAAACAATAGAAATCCTTGCGCTTAAAACTTGGAAAAAATAACGGAATCCCCAAAATGGATGGAATTTTCCAACATACAAACAATAGACAAACATCACATATTGTAGAAATGATTGATATCTAGAACAGAATACAAAAGTTGAGAGGTGTGTGTTGTTGGATGTTTCTTTTTATGCCTACTAACCCTTCGATCGTAGGTTCCTTCCTCAATTTAGGCGACGCTGGAAATAGCACGCCTGTCAAACCAAGTTTTACGGAAAGACCAGTTATACGGCAAGACGATGCTTCCGGTGCAATTACGTTCGAATGCAGACTAGCTGCAGAGCCTGAACCAACGGTTACTTGGTATGTTAATTTATTTGTAAAATATCTCATTTTAACGTAAAATACCCCATTCAATTATCTGTTTTAGGCAGCACAAAGGAAAAACTGTAAAAGGATCAAGATTCCAAGCATCCTTAACAAGACAAGATTCCAAAGAACTTTATTACATCTCAAAATTAACTGTGTTAAACGCCGAAGGTGATGATGAAGGACAGTACAAAGCAATTGCAAAAAATTCAGAAGGTGAAGCTGTAGCCGTTGTAAATTTAAATTTTGAAGGTGGTGGAAAATTCAAGTAAATATTTCTGCTTGAACTGTCAAAAATTTTATGTATCCGAACGATACCAGGAAAATGTTATTCTTTTTTAGAATTCCAGATGGAAAACCTCCACGATTTCCGAAGAAACCTTCAATAAAGCAAAAAGGGGATCTATTAATAATGGAATGTGTTTTAGAAGCTGAGCCATTGCCAGATATTACTTGGTATCAAGGTTCAAAAGCCATCAACTTAAACGACAGAATTAAAATGATTAAACAAGAAACTGGAAAACATACGTACCTCCTATCCCTTGAAATAAAAGATCCAGCAATTTCTGATGGTGGGAATTGGCGTTGCAATGCCGTTAATGCTTTCGGAGAAAGTAATGCCAATATTGCGCTCAACTTCCAAGGTAGAATTGATTGTTTCCATTTTCTAATTTATATGCCCGGTTTTATACCCGGGATTAATTACAATATGATTTTTCTTACAATCCAAATTAACTGTGAGCATGTGTATGCCTCTCTGCATCTTGAAATTAGTAGTCTGCATGATTGGAATTAACTCAAATGCCTCTGTGGAGAGAGTCATTGAACAGTTTCAAATTGTTTATAAACGAATTCAGTCAATAATGGCTCCTTATTCTTCGTCTTTATTGTCTCTGTCTGTGAAACTCTTGTGCCTCTTCATACGACTGGATGATTATTAAGTCTTTTTCTCTTTTATTACCGCAAAAGTGCGCTTTTTGTTCTTTCAGTCTTTTTTGTCAGAAATCAGATTATGGAATTCCGCTGGAAATTTTCTTGTTTCTAATTAACAGAAAAAGTGCACTTTTATCCTCTGATTTCCGTGACTTTCTCAGTTATACATTATTATTATAGTACAACGATAGAATTGACGCATGCGTTAAGAATACAATAAGTTTAAACATTATTTCTGAAGAGTAGATTCAAGTTGGTATGTCGGATTCCAGGTGGTGAAGATGGAGGAATTGCTCCAACATTTGTAGAAAAACCTAAAATCACTCCAAATGCAACTGGGTCCCTTATAACAATGCGTTGTCGATGTAAAGCAAATCCAGAACCCACTGTTACGTGGTTTCGAGGAACGACACAAGTTGAAGTATCCTCAAAAGTGTCAATGAAAACAGTCTCTGCAGGTGAAGACCTGTACGATCTCATTCTTGAGCTCAAGGATCCAAGTGGAAAAGATGGTGGAACATACAGATGTCATGTAGAAAATCCACATGGAGAATCAAATGCAAATCTTAATTTAAATATTGAAGCAGAGCCAGAACCAACCGGAATGGCTCCTACATTTGCAGAGAAACCACGAATTGTTTCTGAACAAAATGGAAAACTTATATTTATGGAATGTAAAGTGAAGGCTGATCCAAAACCAAACTTCAAATGGACATGCGATGGAAAAGAAGTAAAATCATCTTCAAAATTTTCAATTAGCATCTCTGAAGAAAAAGGAATTTATATTATTCGATTAGAAATCAAAGTAAGTCAAAACAAATAATACAATGATCTTATTATTGTACGATTTTAATTTTAGGATCCTCAACCTGAAGAAAGTGGATTATACAAATGTAATATAAAGAATGATTTAGGAGAAATAAATGCTAACCTGACATTAAATATTGAAAGTAATTTATTTAAAACAGCGTACATTCATAAAAACTTTTTTCATTTTAATTTATTATTTTTAAGTTGCACCTGTCATACGAGAAAAACCCAAAATAATTCGAATTGAAAAGAAAAAGACTGTTATAATCGAATGTACAGTCCGGTGTGCTGCACCACCGCAAGTTCAGTGGTACCAAGAAAAGAATGTCGTCAAAGAAGACACCAGGCGAGTCACAAAAGTCGAACAAATTGAAAAGGTTAATTTTTCAACTTTTAATTATCTGGGAAAGATTATAAGAAAAATATAATTTAGGGAGAATACAAAATTCAACTTGAAATCAATGAAGCAACAAAATCTGATAAGGGATCATACAAATTTGTTGCTAAAAATGAAAAAGGTGAAGCTACTTCCCAAACGGTTGAAGTTACTGACATACCTGAAGATGACAAACCAAAAGGCGAAGCACCGAAATTTGCTCAAGGTCTAAAATACACTGTGAGATCACAACTCTATTATTAACTATTCATATGAATTTATATTCTTAAATGATATTTTGCCTATTTCAGAGTGCTGAAGAAGGGAAAAGTGCAGAATTATATTGTGAGCTTACTAAATTAGACAAGAAAGTAACAGTTACCTGGTACAAGTAAGTCTAAAACTATATTCTATTAATCCAAATATAAATTAGAACCAAAACATGAAATTGATACCATAATTTTATCATTAATAGAAATACGACTGTTATTCGAGAAACACGTGAAACAAAATTAACATTTGATGGAAAAACCGCAAGATTAACAATATCAGATTGCAAGCGCGAGTTCTCAGGTACATATAAAGTGGTCGTGAAAAACGAATTTGGAGAAAATGAATCAGAAGCTGAACTTGTAGTAAAAGGTGAGCTAATTATTATTAAATAAGAAAAAATAAATGATATAATTCGATTTAAAATGAATTAGAGAAACAAAAGACAGAAGAGAAAAAAGAGGAAGAGAAAAAGGAAGAAAAGAAAACTGAAACAAAGAAAGTAGAAGAGGAGAAGAAAACAGAGACAAAGAAAACGGAAGAAAAGAAAACAGAAGCTAAAAAAGTAGAAGAGAAAAAAACAGAAGAAAAGAAAGTTGAAGAGAAGAAGGCTGAAGCTAAAAAAGTGGAGGAAAAGAAAGCTGAAGAGAAAAAAACTGAAGCTAAAAAAGTAGAAGAAAAGAAAGCTGAAGAGAAAAAAACTGAAGCTAAAAAAGTAGAAGAGAAAAAAGTAGAGGAAAAGAAAGCTGAAGAGAAGAAAACGGAAGTTAAAAAAGTAGAAGAGAAAAAACTTGAGGAAAAGAAAACAGAAGAGAAAAAAGTAGAAACTAAAAAAACGGAAGAAAGAAAAAAATCAGAAGCAGAGCCACTTAAAAAGGAACCCGAAAAGGTTTGATGCAATATTTATTTTAGTATTTTGGTTGTTTGGGAAGTTTCAGATTACTTACTTTGATAATCATAAAATTTAACTAACATTTATAAGCTTATACGCTGAAATGACTCAAGTTTATGTAATGAAATTTAATGTTAAAGTTATGAGTCTTAAATGTTCCTGTAACATTAGTTGGTTTCTTTTAGAGTAGTTTAGAGAATACTTTTGTTGTAAATGAGGTGAAAGAGTTTAATCCAATTGAAATTACTGACCTGGTAAAAAATGTTTTTAATGTTCCTGATTGCTCTGCTAAACGATTTATTTATAAATAAGTCAGAAAGATATGACGACAGGTGCAAAAGGAAGAATTTTGGCAAGATGTCCAAAGTAAAGATCTTAATCTCTTCTTCCTATTTTATTTTTAAGTAGCATGAATGGTCTACTCTGTTTAAATTTTTTCGCTTCAATGACCTCAATGATTTAGTGACTGAAATTTTTTAGTGTTATAACTTTTTCAAATGTATTGAAAATTAAATGAATCGTTTTGTTTTTATATTTCAGAAAGCAGAACCGGAAGAGAAACCTAAGGTATATTTTTTATAATAATTTCTCGTAGATATGCTATTAACTCTGGGCTTTTGTCCTCCATTTTGTAATTGTGATGTCCACCGTTTGTTTTCTTTTTCTATTTTTAATTACTTTGGAACCAAAACAAAAAACAGACTTTAGTGGTTCCACCGAAACAAGATGCAAAGCCTAGAGTTGTAGATGCTCAGCCAAAGGTGATAGAAACCCCACCTGAGAAGATGGCTGTAGAGCCTCCACCAAAAATTGAAACACCTGATACTAAGGTATAACTTTAGCTTTTAGTTACTGCTTTTTCAGCTTATTTTCCATTAGTTCAAGAACTGATTCGAAATAGTATAGAAAGAAACAATTAAATGAATATTTGAATTATTTTCTGCATGAATTTATTCCTAAATGTTTTGTAGTATTAGTAATGACATGTGTTTTATCTCCATTTGCAAGGAAGTCTATTCTTTAATTATAATTAAGTTTAGTTTCTTATCCAAAAAATCGGTAGTGTTGATTTTGGCTTCGGTTATGAAAATGAACAAAGACATCTTCTACTTCCATACAATAGTTCAATGTCAAGAAATTACTGAAGGTAGAATATTGAGGTCTTACATTTGTCATTCATTATATTATAACTCATCTTTATTAAGTTACTTTGAAGTATTTCCAAAAACTCAAAATTTCTGAATAGAAGTAGGATCAAATGAATGCCTCTTTTCCTCTTGCTTAACTTAATTTACTATAATTTTTTTGGTAAATCTAATATTTTTTGTATCTTTAGGCATCTGGACCCAGGGGTTCACTTGTCGCACCCAAGCTTGAAGTTTCACGAGAGAAAACCCCTGAACCACGTAAATCTTCCTTAGGACCTGGAAGTGGGCCACCATCCCGCCGAGGTTCTCTTATTCCACCACCAGAAGAGGGAGGCCGACGACCGTCCCTCATTATTACAGACGAGGTAAAAATATTAATTCTCGTCTTTTTGTCAACTTCAAAATTTATTACAGCAAAAGGCTCAAAGTGATTTTCTTAAAGCTGTTTTTATCGTAAGAATACAACAATAGTTATAGGGAAACCATTATTAGTTATTCCACAGGATGGTAAGTATTTGCTCTGCGTCTTCTTCCTCAATCTTCGAACAAACCCAATCCTTGTGTCAAGTTTAGTTAGAATACTTTTCTGAAGAAATTTTTGATTCTTCTTATTTTTTCTTAGAATTTTTGAAAAATGATTTTTTTTGTATAATTGATATCATTAGGAACGTAGAAAACTTCGTCCCGGAGAGGTTTTGGATGATAAAAAGGTGAGAACCTCCTTTCAGGTTCAAACGAACTGTGTCAAATTGACTGGCTCAATTAATTTCGTTTTTCTGAATTGATTAACTGCATTGACCTCAAAGTGTCATAATGACAGTTAACAATATTTTTTGTATTTTTTTTGCTCGCCCATAATTATCCTTTTTGTTTAATAAGCTAGCTTTCACCATCATCTTTCACATCACATCCTTTTCCCAAGGAGCCAAATTATCTGCATCTGCTACAATATTTACAGCTCATCTTCTTAAGTTTCATATTAAACTGGCTGTAATTACGTTATTTTTTTTATGAAATTAATAATGCCTTCGGATTTTTTTACTGTTTATTTTTTTTCTAGCTTTTTTTTCGAAAAATTGGAGAAGAGGATAAAATAACAGTTAATTTTTGATAAGGTTGATGAAAAAATTACACGGTTTATAATCATGAAATCATAATAACAATTTTAGCTTTAAGGCGGAAGGTTACCTAGCCCGGCTATACCAACGCGGATTTTTTTTTAAAAAATCGATAACTTTTGAACGGGGACCTTAATTGGAAATCCGCTACGGATTTTTACTCTAGACATGATTACCTTCAATTTGAGATATTGGTGACATTTTTAGACCAAGTGGTTGAAGTGTCATTACGATTTAAAGATAATTAAAAATTGTCAACTTCTTATTAATCTTTAAATCGTAATGACACTTCGACCACTTGGCCTAAAAATGTCACCAATATCTCAAATTGAAGGTAATCATGTCTAGAATAAAAATCCGTAGCGGATTTCCAATTAAGGTCCCCATTCAAAAGTTATCGATTTTTTAACAAAAATCCGCGTTGGTATAGCCGGGCTAGATAACCTTCCACCTTATTATAAATTATATAACTTGTTGAAATTTCAATTTATACTTAAGTTTTTTGTACTAGGTGGATTACAATATCATAAGTAAGAATACAATATCACATTGTCCTGTGAAGCAGGTCTATTGTTGTGTATAGGAATTGGTTGCCAATTAATTGTATCACTCCATTTAGATCTTTCATCTAATGGTGGATAAAGTCCTGCTAAATTAGCAGCTGCACTCATTATTGTACGATCTATACATTTGATGCTTCAACATATATTACATAAGGATTATACGTTGAATTCAGGTAGCCATCGTAGCGCTTCCTATTAAATTGTCCCACTTCATAATGCATTTGTTTCCCTTTCTGTGT
>JAQGCN010000750.1:0-15398 GCA_034699725.1 Friesea truncata | reverse complement strand
GTCTTTAAGTACAGAGCGGCTGAAGGTGAAAGAAGATGACGAACGGAACAGTGAATTTGTAATTCATGCCTGTTTTCAAGAGATGCATATTCCGACCCATTACACTGAAGAAGACCTTGTGTCAAAATTGAATTTGCTATTGGAAATGGGAGTTGGTGGATTTGGTCAAATCTAATTTTTATTTGTTATTTGTTTACTGGCTTAGAAGTATTACTAGCGTTTCACTTCTCAACTTAATAAAATTTACTTTGTAAAATAAAACTGTCCCCGAGATTTTAAGTAGTTGACACAGCTAATAATAAAATAATTTACAAAATTATATTTGGTGTTGAAAAATGAATTCTTTTATCAACAAAGTAATGAGGATGAATTCATCCTATTCAAGGCGCTCCCACTGGTTAAGAATGCCGGTAATGACTTCAATCTTCGCAACATTGGTTGGTTTCCTGAGTTCCATGTCTGTAATGTTGGCGATAAGCTATCATCATGAACATGATTTGAATATGTCACCTTCACTATCCCAATTTCTTGATTGAAGCCAACAATGAATGTACTAAAATATAAACATTATTTTTTAACTGTACTTTCAATTAAATTTTGTTTCAGGTGCGATCGCACCTATTCTTACGTTATTCGAATGAGCTACCATGTCCCTCATTTCCGGAAGTCTTGACTTAAGCAGCTCCTCTGCATTGTACTGAATATCAGTAACTATTTTAAATAACGGCTAGATTGGAGTTAATAAAATTGATTTATTATGAAGATAATTGATAATATTTTATTTTGAGACTACGTTACCATTACTATGACCAGGAGATTGCGGAGATGTCACAATATCTCTCAATTCATCTAACAGTTGAAGTAATCGATTATTTTGTGCCATGTTGAAATTCCAGTAATTATTTTAAATAATCAGGATGAATTCATCCTATTTAAAATTGGGGAATTTGCATGTCACGTGGTTTGTTTTTACTTATTGTGTGTTTTTTGCTGTTTTACTTATTGTGTGTTTTTTGTTGTTTTACTTAGGGTGTGTGCGATTTTAGTTAATGTGTGTGTGATTTTACTTATTGTGTGTTTTTGTTGTTTTACTTAGGGTGTGTGCGATTTTAGTTAATGTGTGTGTGATTTTACTTATTGTGTGTTTTTTGTTGTTTTACTTAGGGAGTGTGCGATTTTACTTAATGTGTGTTTTGTTGTTTTACTTATTGTGTGTGTAATTTTACTTATTGTGTGTGTAATTTTACCTATTGTGTGTGTAATTTTACTTAATGTGTGTGTAATTTTACTTATTGTGTGTAGCTTTCATGTTATGACATGAATCCCCCCTGATAGAGAACCACTCCGTCACTCTCAAAAGTTCCCACCCTCAAAAGTCAAAACTTTAAAAATTATTTTAATGGGTTTGGATTAATTTTAAGCACCCAAAACCAACACCAAACTTTCTTTTTAATATAATTGTACTAATTTTCAACTTTTTTAAAAAAATTAAATTTTTGGGTGCGTCATGTAGCTGGACGTTTTCAAAAAAACAAACCCTGCATTCAAATAGAAGAATTTGTTGTGCATCTGAATAATTGATGTGACAGCAAATGGATTAAATATAACTGTCGAGGAACCTTGGTCCGTATTATAGTATGGCAAATTAACGCTAATTTCTTAGAACACAGTTTGTAATTCAATTTTTTTCAATATATTTTTGTAAATGTATTTTCGCACCCAAAACTTTTGATGTATGGCTAAATCTACGAAGATATTAAGAGTAAGGACATATTTCAATTGAAAACAGAGAATATTTAAGTAAGCTAATATGGATCAGGACGTGTTTACGGGAGTAAAAGAAAGAATGAGCTTTAAAAATACTGATTTAAAATACCACTAACATATTATTATAACTTAGCTAGTTATTAATAAAATATATGATTTTTGTTAGACAATAAAAACAGAAATGTTATTCTGTTATTTTCTTAATTAAAAAATATATTTCGGTTTGTTTAGTCGTTTACTAGTTAAATGTTGGGTAGTTAAGCCGAGTATATCCTCCAGCTTGATTCCTGAACAGGCAGGCGTAATAAAAATATTCAAAGCATATTTAAGTAATGCTAGCAAAAACCAAAAATCGAGGAGAATTGCTTCAAATAAATTATTCAAACACACTTCAAACTTTTAAAATTAAATCACGCCTATAATACCTAATAATTAAACGTTTGATTATTCTAAACTCAAGTAAATACACGGATTAAAATATGCTGTCAAAATTAATTTTTTCGCTTAATATATTCAGCTCCGGCTTCACTTGAACTTGTATAAAAATTCGCGAAGTAATTTCCCATTATGATAAAACTTTATTTTTGAGCAGTGATTGATTTTAATTTAAAAAAGGCTCACTCAGTCAATTTGAGATGTTAAATTCGTTTCAGTCATTGACCTTTTGGTATGTGAACTCTGAACTGCATTTTCTCCATTTGAAAACTTAGGATTCTTTTGCATTTCTAGTATTCGACTGCGTTTTGCCTGCCACATCATTGCCTGCCTTTCTGCAACTTCAGGGTTGGACCTTATAAATCCAAAGTCGAATGGCAGAGCGAATTCCCAACCCTTGTTCGGTAATCGGACACAAATGTATTGAAGAATTTCTGACACTTCTTCAGTTGGAAGACGGGACAATTTACACATTTCCTTTCTAACTACTAAACGATTTCCTTCATGAAAGTGACTTAACTATAAAACCAAAGGAAAAGTAAAAAATTAAAAACTTCCTTTTGTAACATTACAAGAGCTAACTTATAAACTTACAATTAAATCCCTTCCACGTTGCATTAATTGACCAGATATGCCATGTGCGAGTCCATGCCATTTCATACAATGAAAAACATAATATACAATCAATAATATACAAAATGATAATATACAAATTGTATAATATAGAATTGAAAAATATACAATTTTCAAAATATACAATTTGAATAATATACAATTCTAAAATATACAAAATAATAATACAACTCCAAAAATATACACTCAAATAAAATATACAATTTATCGAAATTATATTTTGTTTTAATTAGTTTTAAAATACTAACGGATAAATACAAATGAACATTACTCAGTATGTATCCATATTATTTTCTAAAGAATTTTTTTCTGATTCAACCCTTAAGGATCAAAGGATCTCCAAAAAAATTTCTCTTTAACTTATAGAACCTTACCTATGTAAGTTTTTTTATATCAGTTACCTACCATCATCTAATCACTCTGTTCAATTCCGTTCAAAATTAAAAGACAGCAAATTAGTAAGAGATTGATTTAAATGTAGAAACTAAAAATTTTAAATCAGATTAAAACAAAATATAATTCCGAGAAATTGTATATTTTATTTGGTTGTATGTTTTTGGAGTTGTATATTATTATTTTGTATATTTCGATTTGTAGATTATTCAAATTGTATATTTTTAAAATTGTATATTTTTCAATTGTATATTATCCAATTTGTATATTATCATTTTGTATATTATCATTTTGTATATTATTAATTGTATGTTTTTCATTGTATCAGTTTGTTTTATTATAATAAATACTATTTTCGTTTATATTTAGCTAATGTATCGAACTCAATAGAATGCCTTATACAGAGTGTTTTATGATGGAAGTATTGAGGTATGGTACGGCGGCTCCACTTGGTTTGTGGCATAAAGCAACTGAAGATGCAGTTTTTGAAGGTTATAAAATACCAAAGGATACTATAATTTTCGCCAATGCCTATGAAGCCATGCACAGTTCCGAGATTTGGGGAGATCCTGAAACTATTCGTCCTGAACGCTTTCTGCTACCTGATGGACGTGTTGATAGGAAGAATGAGGCATGGATAGCATTTTCAGCTGGTAAACGTGAATGCCCAGGAGAAGCACTTGCGAGGACCCAAGTTTTCATGTTTATAACTGGGTAATAAAATAGAATCAAATAAAATCCAGTTTTAAGTCATTTTTAAGTTTAATTCTGTAGGTTATGCCAGCATTTTCGTTTTAAAATGGATCCAACAGCAGAGAAGCCGAAATTAACATCTTTGAATGTTGGCATTATTTGTACTCCACATCCACACAAGCTTCTAATTGAAGAAAGAAAAGAGAAATAGAAAACGAAAATTATTCATTAATTCGTAGTAAAGGATATACACTTCTAGAAAATATATTCCTAAAAAAAGGATTAAAATTCTTAGAAAGACAGCAAATATAAACTGTAACCAGTAGTGATTTATGTCTCCTAATAAAATCAGATAACATTGTTAAACCTTAGAATAAAGAAGCCTCATTTAATTATTCTACGTTGATGTAAACAAGTATTAGTTTAAATGTGATAACTAGAGTCATTTAAAAACCTTGACAAAAAAGGATGACAAATAAGAACGTCCTTTTTCCAGCTTTTAATACTTTAATCCATGATTGAAATTCAAATTAAGGCAAAAAGAGAGAAAATCATATTCATTCATGTTTCATTGATTTCATTAACTCTCATAATAATAGTATTGGTTTATTTCTTTGTATAAAAACTCTGATGAGTAAATTCACGCTAGAATGTAAATTGTTTCAAATTTCTATTTCTTTTTTGCAATAGTTATAAGTACACAGCTTCAAGCCTGCTTTAACAATTTAACGATTGTTGATTAGGCGCCATGGTTTTTTATTCTAAGTAATTAAACCGAAAGTGATTTTGTCTTTAGTTTGATATTTCTAAGAATTGAGTAGAGTATGAGTGTGGCCATGAAAGGATTTAATATGGATTTTTCAATTCTTAGTAAACACATTGGGAATGGGATTGTGATAGAACAGATAGAAATTAAATGAGATTGAAGGGATGAAATGTCATTCGTTAACAAAAATTGAACCAGCTATTTTAATTAATGAATTAGGTATAAAATAGAAATAAAATACATTGGAATTCTATAGAATTAACTATCTGTTAATTATGAGCTAAATTCTATTGATTGATTAATTATCGGGTAAACCTTAAATAAAAACCCAAAACCCAATTTATTTTTGAAGTCACAATTAACAAGAGTAATTGATTTGAATTAGAGGTATAAAGCAGTTAAATTAAAAACCTGTAATTAATTTGCCAACTTATTACCATCGTCGTGAAAAAAGCAATATTATAATACCAATCGCCGCATAACTCAATATTCAGAAACTAAGATGGAAATATTTAATGCATTTAAAGATTATTAACTACCAGCTTTTATTTTTACGTTTTAGGTAATAGTATTGAATACTTTTTCTGAAGGAGTGATTTAAAAACACAGCCGTTATGTACAAAAGGAATTCAAACAAGGAATAATAACACACTCATTCCCAGAATTTAACTAAACATTTAAAAGGTGTCTTTGTAAATTGGATAATGACTTATCTACTGTATTACACACTCAGATTCTAGAACTTAGAAATGAACCTAGAAGGCGTGTCTTTGGAAATTGGATAATGACTCCATAAAGGAGTCTATTATCAAACTGAGTTAAACTATGAGTAAAGGCATATAAATACATATGTTCAACCTTCCCTGGATAGAAGACGAAATTTTAAAGATGTTGACTAAAGCAGAATTTGAATTTTTGGAAAAACTTTACATGGGAGAACGTTCTTCCTTCCTTTTAAATACAAAGATCATATGTTTTTAATAACAACATAAATCTCCAAAAGAGAGTTGTAAATTATTTCAATTACTTAGTTCAACTAAAAATTACTTTCCTTTGAATTATCAAACCGATTAAAATACGCATTATTTTGTTTAAGTTAACGATTCAGAGTTTTTGGTTATGATAAAGATGAATGGAGAAAGAAAGTTTTGGAAACTGTTGATACAGCTCAATTACCGGTACGATTTGGTGGTATGAGGTTGTTTTGCTTAACTGAAAGTAAGCAAGGTTACTTTGACAACGATTAATCAATTTAATTCAATTAAATTACCCTACTGCCTTCAAAACTGTTTTACTAATTTCATATTCTAATAAAACGGAAATTATTTATCAATTTCTATATGAGAAAATTGATTTAATTTAATCGTCCAAGAACACTTGGAAAGTGAGACCTCAGATGTCTTCCCCACGCTTGTCATTAAGACGTATCAGTGACAATACTAATCAAGTTAAAAGTTAAGTTGAACTTTGAAAGCTTAGGTTCTACTTCTTCCAAGATTCTTTTTGCTGTTGACATTTTAACGATTGATCAAATAAAGTGATTTATTATAATTCCAGACTTTAAAAATACAGTCTGAATCACAGGCTACAGCAAAAACTTGAGTGCAACCAATGAAAATTATACTAATTACTAATAAAATTTTATTGCTCTAATTTTTTATTTCAAATTTTCAAACAAGAATTCACCATTGGTTCATTTTTTTTTGTTTACCGTAGATTTTCAAATGGTAACCCTGGGTTACTAATTCTAATTTGGACCTTCAGGGGTGGGTTAGTAATAAAGAGATGGGTTTTTATTTGGAATGGGTTCCTAATTCTAATTCTAGGCTTATGAGTTTTTATTTTGAACTTTTTTAAAGAATTTTGGATAATTTTCAAAATTAAACAACGATTTTGTTATATTTTTTTAAAATTATCAGTGAATTCATTTTTCACTTTACCAATTTTTAATCGCTTGCTGCTAATATTGCGCAATCCCAGGTCCCAGATGTAAGTTTGACAAGTAAACGGTCAAGAAAATGACCTAATTTTTTAAATGAAAAAATTTTAAAATGCTAAAAGCTTACATAAATACAGGGGTACTTCCGTAAATTCGACCAGTCAAAAAATAAATATAAAGATAAAAAATATTAAAGTTTAAAAGTTAGTAAGTAGCAAACAATTTCACGACGATTGAATTGTTACGGTTAATTTTGAGGCGGATAATTATTATTTATTATTAAATAACTAAAACAACTAAATAATTAATTTAAACTAATATGACAATTACAAAATCATTATGTAAAATTAGATTTTGATTGGCCTTTGGCATATCAAATAAACAAATTCATTCATTCATTCATTATTAAATAACTTTAACATGCAACTTAATAATTTAAGGACACAATAACTTAAAACGGCTGGACCAATTTTCATCAAACTTGGCATGGATCATGGATGTCAATGGAGTTAAGAGTATAAAGTCTATTAATTTTTGACCAAATCGTTTGAGCGGTTGCTAAGCAACGAAAAAAACTAATTTGAGATGGATTTTATCTAAAAAAAAAAGCATTGCAAAAATTATAACATGGACATGTTTTGTTAAAAATTCATTCCAAAATATTAAATAAACCAAACTTCGTTTTTGGAATGGAAAAAATATAAAATCCATTATAAAATTCCAATAATTATTCCAATAATTTTTTTTAGAAAAAAATCCATTTCAAAAATTACGAATGGATTTTGGATCTAAGCCCGAAGGCTATACAGTGGTTGTTCAATATGGTGTTTTAGCTTAAAGTCAATATGAGGTACACGTTTTGTTACCCGAAAACAACACTTGGCACTCAAATTGTTATTGGGATGGATTACTATTTCTAATTTGGACCCCGAGGGGTGGGTTACAAATAGGGAGATGAGTTAGCATTTGGAATTAAGTTACCATTGGGAAATCTACGGTATTAATTTTTAATATTCGTTATTCTACTTACTACTTACTGCATCAATGATTAATTTGTAAACAAAAAACTGAACCAATGGTGAACTCTTCTTTGAAAATTTGCAATAAAAAAATTAGAGCAATAAAACTTTAGTAATTAGTATAATTTAATTGGTTGCACTCAGTTTTTTCTGTGGCATGTCATTCAGACTGTATTTTTAAAGTCTGGAATTATAATAGTTGCAACATTCTAAACAACTAAAACCTTCTCAAACTATTTTAAAAGTCCCCGCCCCCCCCCTACACTATATTGGTTTTGCTTATTCATGGCTGAGAATGGTTAAAATTCAAGAATCAGATTCGAATCCGAGCCCCTCAGATTCGAATTTCGAATTCAAAAAGATTCGTTAGGATTCGAATCTAAATTCGAATCTGGATGCCCTAGTGATGTACTGATGATGATGATAAACTTTTAATTAATGTATCGATATATTCTTTAGCTTTAGCTAAACTAAGTTGAGCTCAGAATTTATGAGCATAATCGTTTTGTTTTTGAGCTTAGTAAATAATGTATTGCCTAATGAGATAATAAATATATCGAACAATTCTTTGATTACATTAAATATTGAATTTAATTTGTGTAATACGTAACCTTCAAACAACTAATACAAGGATGAGAGAATTTGTTTGGAGAATAATTTTTGCACCACTAATATTAGTAAAATGTTGCTAGATGTTGTATAGATGAAGGAAATTCTTCAAGTTTATTTTAATTTAATTATTTGACGTATTGCTTATATTTACTTACATTAGAAAACATTTTTTTTAACGAGGAAGCTAAACAAAGGCTCATCGTATTTGACGTATTAATAAGAGCTTTATAATGATTAGTAATGTTTCCTGCAATAAAAAAAAGATAAGTAGTAGGATTGCTTTAAATGATAACTGATAAGATATGTATAATAATGTGTTGCTATATTTTGTTGTTTTTTAAAGAATGTTTGTTGGTAAATTAATATTGAAGAATTAATTTATAATTTCATAATTTAATTTAAATTGTATGTATTTTCTAGTTGAAATTATTGTACTGTACTGTAATGTCGAACATACCGACGTTAGACTTCTGCAATGAGTTTTTATGCTTAAGTACTAGTTGTGATAGCATTTATTAAATGGTTGATGATAATACGCACATTAAATATTAGTATAATTATATAAGGAAAATGAGAAGAATTTGGATTTAATTTAACTCAAATTGTTTCAAAATTATATGATACATAATACTTTAATAACAAAGTTTTAACTCAGTTTTAAGTTCAACACGTACACTCGTTTTTTAGTCTAAGAAAGAAAAATCCTTATTAGCTGATCGCATATTATAATTCATTTATATGTTAGAAAAATTATAATAATCAGTAAATTTATTTATAAATTGATTTCTGCTAAGATCTAACGAAATAACCTTAAATCTTTCCCAAATTATTGGTTGTAAACTATATTTATTAACTCAGACAACAATTTCAATTTTAAAATTTATATCAGCACGGTAGATATCATTCATCATCTGTTAATCGGTGATCATAATAGGATGTTAAAAGATAAGATTATAAGATTTTTCTTTGATAATATTCATTAACCTTCGTATAATTTAAACAAATTAGTTTATATTCTAATAAGGAAAGTGATAACGATCCTTAAACTTAATTATGGATTTCCAAAATGTATAAAATCATGAGGTTTCACTAGTTTTTATTTATTGTTTAGCAGAGTTGAACAAAATACTTGGTCAAAATACAAAATACTAAATACAAAATACTATTTTAACTTTGTATTTTGGGTATTTTTATATTCGGAAAGTATTTTGTATTTTTAATTTGGCCGGCGCGACTAAAGTATTTTCATTTAGTATTTTGTATTTTGAGGTATTGAGGGAAAAAGTATTTAAAATACATTTTAAGGTGTCAAAATACTTTTTAAACACTTAAAATACACTCCCAAAATACAATTTGTATTTTGGGCTTTGAGAAAGTATTTTGACTTGTATTTTGTATTTTGGAGAATCATGGAAAGTATTTTCATTTTGTATTTTGAAAAGAAAGTATTTTGTTCAACTCTGTTGTTTAGATAGAAGTTCTTCTGTAATTTCAGCCTTTACGGAGAAAGGAAATGGAGAAAATGGCATCAGGAAAAATCTTAAGGTTATTAAGGCATTTGCTAACTTAGTGCAACTTATTTTAATGTTAAAAGTAAACACCGGAATTATTTCAAAATAGAAAATTTTAACTCAGTAATTAATTATCAAAAAAAATTATTATGAAAAACAAGGTGTCTTGACGACAGATTCAAAGCTTACTTAAGAAGCCGTGAATCTGTCGTCAAGACACCTTGATAAAAAAGATATCTCGTATGTTTGTTCGGTTTAGAAAAGACCCTTCCCTATTTACCTGGTTTCTTTAATGGACTTATGTGGAAATAAATAAGGATACCTAAAAATAAATAATTTTTTCAAAGCATTTTGAAACTTCGAAATTTTTTGGATATTGGTTTAACCATTTTTTCTTTGATTTCAGAGCTAATTCGCATCTACAATTCCAAATTGACAATTCGACCAAATCAACATTCCCTTTCAACTCAAACGAGAATCTTTTACGCCAAACTAACCATGTTTTTCTTAAAATTATAAAAGAAGATGTTAAAAATGCATGGGAGATTCAAGAAGAATTTATCAATGCTATGGACTTTATACCTCGGGGAGGTGGCTATTGTGGTGAACGATATGTCGGACCTCCTCACCTTGATGCAGATCAAAGTCAGCCTCCAATTCTAGAGAAGTTTAATGCGGAATGGCTGCCACATGTAGCCAGTTACATGAGTTGGCAAGAAGGATACAGTATTGCTATTGTTTGTGACGCTTATAGAAGATTAACATCTCCTGAATTTCAGACTCCTGAGCATATGCACTTTGTATATGCTATAGCACTGGCTGCAGACATGTTGACTAACCGCACAATGGTGTTTGATGATTTGGTGGATGGTTGCGACATAAGAAATCAAAAAGATGCCTTTCATGTAGCTCATCCAATGTCATTTATGAATGATGGTATATTGATGTGTCAAATGGCTCTTCTTTTACTAAAGAAATACGTTCCAGATAAGCATCCTGCGAAGGAAGAAATTTTGGCAAAGTCCATTTCTTTTGACTACAACAATACCTATTACTTTCTATTCAATTCACGAGCTCTACATGGCGTACACCAGCTTTCTAAGTATCCATCCCCTCCTGGATCCCAAGAGAAATGTGCTGGAAATCCAGAAGGAATTCCTATAGATAAAATGGGCATCCTCGGATATTACGAGATAAACAGATATCGAGCTTGGGCCTATCTTCGATATTTAGTGGACTTGGGTAGACTTGCGGCGTGTTACATTTCTCCGGATTTGGATCTCGACACCTACTACAGGACAATTGATCTTACAACACAAGTAGTATGCCTTACAGACGATATTCTTGATTATTCGAAAAAACAGGCGGTCGAAGATATTCGCGCAGGAGAATTCGGAAGTCACATCGCAATTTACTTGGAAGTTGTAAATCACGGATATCCGGATCATATATTTGGTGAAGAGTTTCGCGACGTGATTCCTTCCACTAACAAAGAAAGAAAGGAATTACTAAGCATTGTGAAAGAAAACTTTGCAACTGGGAAAAAAGAAGATGCATTGAAAATACTAGAATTGTATAACAAATTTAACGTTAAAAGAATGCTAGGAGCATGGCTTCAAAGTGAGATGCGAGAACTAGATAAGCTGCTTGGTTCAAATCAGGGTAAGAAGCTAAACACGGGATGGATACGTGGAACTCTTTTGGATATTGGAGTGATTTTTCAGATGGAAAATAACTTGGATGGCACAGAAGCAGACAAAAAGCTTGTGACTAGAGTTCAAGAAGAATATGGAGAGTCACCCGATTATTTCAGCGCATTACTTTCAGCATTAATCGCATCAGCTAAAAACCATAGTGTTGAATGTGAATTATTGGAGTGATATTTTTTGTTAAGTATTGCAGTATTAAAGTTGGAATGTAGATATGATTTAATATTTGCATTAACTTACGATGATAACATATGTAAGTGATGCAAGAGGTGTTGTAGTCGAATTTAAAGTTAGAAGAGAAATCAGATCATAACCAATCATAATAATTTGTAATTGGCATAAATAAAATAAAAACTAATATAAGATTTAATATGAATTATACTATAATTTTTTTTTATTATTAGCTACAATATTATTATTTATGCGAATTACTTTCAGCATTACTCGCATCAACCAAAAGCCATAGGGCTGATTGTGACTTATAGGAGGGATATTTTTTTGTTAAGTATTCTAGTATTTAAGTTGGAATGTAGATTTCGATGATATGATAACATATAAGTGGTGTAGGTTTTGTAGTCGAATTTAAATTATAAGAAGAAAATTAGATCAATAATCAATTATAATAATTTGTATTTGGCATAAATAAAGTAAAACTATTACCATAAAATTAAATTAAATAATATAAATTATAACTATAATTCTCTATATATTAACTATAATATTATTTTACTTACTACATGCATTGATCCTACAGAATTCTTGTAAAGATTCACGCCTAGAAAGGTTAAATTATAATAGCAGCAGTACCCCTGACAAGCCCAGTAGTTTGTTTTAACTGGGAAATTTTCATTTTCACTTTTAAAAAGCCATAATTTCAGGTCTGGCAAAAAAAATTCTTTTGATTTCTATCCTAAATCAGTTAAAAGAAATGATTTTTTACAAAAAATCCTAGTCATATACTAATGCAGAAATTCAATCGAATCAAAAACTAAAACACTGAAAATGAAAATTGAAATGATTTTAGAAAATTCTATTAATTAACCTTTTGCAAGCGAGAATGAATTTGTCGTGTATTTAATAATTTAATACCAAGAAAACTACGCTTTGAAGTACAGCATCCAAAAGTGTTAATTTGATTGCACGTTGTACTGAATAAAAGATTCCAATGTTGCAACGTATAGGTGGTAGAGAAGCAACCATCCGTTTTGTAAATTCCTTTTGCTGTGGTGGGACGTTCCGAATATGAGGAATAATATTTGGAATTATTGAGTCTGAAGTTTCTTTTACATTAGTCATTGCATATGCTCCGAGAATCATGCAAACTGTCCCACCCACATTAAGTATAATGATGAAAGATAGTAGTTCTATAGTTGGAGTCAGGACGTTTAAACGAATTGATAGATATAGCCCAACCACAAGAGCAGAGAAAGTGAGCAGTTTCCAAATTGGTAACACAAAAGTTCCTAAGGAACTGTTGGTAACGTCGTTTATGATAAACATACTTCTGTACACCAGAATACATTTTCTGACACATGGAAAAGAATCTTTTTCCGTTTTCAGCCATATCACACTAAAATAAATTTTAATTGGTAAGATAATTACTCTAATTAATTTAACACTGATGTTACTCACCATGAAAGCTTTAGCCAAAATTGCAGTGAAATTTGTGTGTAATACACAATGCAGCAAGTAAGATAAATTCCAGCAAACATGTCTGCTACAATGTAGCTTTGAATGATAACAAAAAGCATGGTAAATGTCGCACTTTTAAGGCTTAAGTATGTAGCAACTTCCTTAAGTACTGTTGGTATTTCGTTACGGAAAGCCAAGCAAAATATGGAATAAAATATCATCACCCCGATGCCTAATCGTGATATAACGTAAAATATCCGATCCCTGACCTTTGCCTCTACGAACTTCTTTCCCATATACATCATTCCTGCAATTAAAACAGCGGAAATTTTTTAGCTATCCCTGCAGAGTTCTAATTTTGATGAAAATTGTGAAGATTCCAATGAAATCAATCATTTTTGTTTTAGTTACATCAGAAAATTATTTTGTTTAATCAAAAATCAGTGCTTAACATGGATAGCAAAAATCAAATAACGCTTGTATTATTAAATATCACCGCAAGTAGAATCTTACCTCGGTTTTCATTGAAATGATTAAGATAATTGATTATCTGTAGCCATTCATCCTCATCAAGAATGTACGAAATTTTCACCGCCAAATTTCCCACTACGAACAGCATAGAAGAAAAAATATAGCATATTTTTATGAATTCGTTTTCAGCTAAAGTTTTTGGTATTTGAATAATAAGATACATTAGCGATGCGAAGTGTATTAAAACCATCGTGTGATTCAGTATAGCCTTAAAACGACTCGAATTTATTCTTAAGACACCATGTTCGTAGTCAAATGGAAAAAATGTGGTTTTCCCTAAAAATTGATATAGTTTATGTAAATATTGGTATTCTTTTTTAGTCAACATTGTTTCAGTTTCGACTTACTGCCACTGAATGCTTAACTTGTGTATTTTATATGTGTTTGTTCATAAGTAAAGTATTAAAAGAGTTATTAAATCGTTTTAATTATTCCTTCCTTAGTGTAGGTAGTAATTATCCAATTCAGAGAAACACAAGTTCCGAATGTCTTAAATGACGGTTAATAAAGTAGTGTACGTCCGATTTTGTCAAGGACGCGATCGGAACCCATGAAGATGATTACAACGAAGAAGAGAAGACAGAAGAACACCCATCCTACTTGCTGAATTGACAATTACGCAAGATTATCCCTTACAGAGTTTAACACATAAAGTCTTTTCTTCCCGGTAGGCTAACATTAGTTAATACCTGTTGTTAATAACCAATGATTGAATCAATTAATCAACAACTTTCGTACGGGGTACTTAATTTAATTGCTGGTTCGACTAACTGTTTCAGTTTTAGTTTAAAGAAATTACGTGTCGCCTATTTGGTTAATTTTAAACAACTATCAGTAAATGCAGTATTAGGATACCAGGCCACTCGAGCAATTTTCTTGATTAAAATGAATAACAAAAGTTTGAAGAAATTCACATTCCATAAGTCCAAAATCTTATAGTGATTCTAACTCATTTGTCGCGTTCACAAATGAAGTAGGAAACTGACTGATGAAACGGAATCTTCCATAAGTGAACTTAACTTCAACATTGTTTTCTGAAGGATGATTTCCATGCAATGCCTGATGAATGCTATAGACCCACCCGGAAATCAAATGATTTTTAATGGAGTCTAATGTAACCATGACCACACTGTCAGCATTAATTGTCACATAAGCCATGACCACATAGACAGGAATCATTCCATTGTTGAATTGCATGCTCATGCCAATAACACAGGCGGATGTTTCGTTGAAATTTTGTTATGACATTTTTTAATTATTTTTTAAGAATTTATAGTATGTTGCGCGGCTTGAAATTTGAAGATTTAAGTAAAGTTGTAAAGTAAAGTGAATAGTAAAGATTTTGCTCATTCAACGTTACTTCAACGTCAATTTTTGCATATTCCAATTATTTTTTTATCAATTTAATTAATTAATTTTATTCGTCGGCGCACAACTTGGTTCCCCGGAACGGGGAACAACAAAGAAAAACAAATTATGACCTTATGGAATGATTCCTATCCACTATTTCTCTCCATCGCTTTCCATGGAGATTAATAGTTGATTGGCCGCCTGTCTATGACCACACGGTCAGCCTGCATTAATTGTTGCTAGATGTTGTATAGTTGAAGGAAATTCTTCAAGATTATTTTAATTTAATTATTTGACGTATTGCTTATATTTACTTACATTAGAAAATATGTTTTTTAACGAGGAAGCTAAACAAAGGCTCATCGTATTTGACGTATTAATAAGAGCTTTATAATGATTAGTAATGTT
>JAQGCN010000749.1:0-15413 GCA_034699725.1 Friesea truncata | reverse complement strand
GTGTTTTGTATGCTGTTTCCGAAAAGTTTTTGTGGAGTCTCAGACGCTCATCCCCACAGAAACCGAAAAGACCAGTATTTGGCTTTGGACGAACTCAACAAGGACATCCAACTTAACATCAATTCACTATTTAGAGAGATTTTCCATTTATCTTTCTCTTTCAGTCAATTCCTACCTCTTATCCTTAGAACAACCTTTTCATTCCGGCAAGTTAAACATCATCCTATATCCAGAATTTAGTAAGTTTTCAATTATAAATTATTATTTCTTTAGAATAATTTCATTATTTTCCATTTGAAAAGTTAAAATGAATAACAGCAACATAACTTAAGCGTCAGTTGAATTTTTATTATTCACAAATTTAACACTACCAACCAATTGTTATTTTATAATTTAAATGAAATCAATAGTATGACAGTTGGATTTAGAATTACTACAAAATGTCAAACTTTGAAATTTTTTTAAATATCTATTTATTCAACTTATTCAATGCAATGGAGTAATATATTACTCAAAAAGCAAGAATTTTGCTTGAATTAATTAAGAATAGAGAAAGCATTACTTTTATAAGTTTATTTAAAAAAAGTTTAAAAAATAGGAACACTCCCTAAATTAATAATTACGCAATAACTCGAAGTTCAAGGTCAAAATATTTATAATTTATGGTAGTACTACTGGTATGGTGTAATGTCCATTCGTAGAGATTAAATTGAAGAGTAATAATAAATATATGTGTTATCTGGATTTTTTATTCCTGAATACATAAATACAACAACGCTTATTGGCTATTAATTTTTCATTGTTTCATTAACATCAAAAATATTATTAGTATATTAACAAATATTTTCTATGAATATATTTATCCTATTGTTGGAACTCAAAGGTTGAACATGGTAGATTGGAGTTATTATTTGTTTTAGAACCAATCGTGAACTTTATCTATTATTAGTTTAGTTTAGTTAGGAGTTGTCATTGTCATGATTTTAAAAATAGGAAGATAAAAATAAATTTAAGACCAAAATTTTCTCTGAAAAAATGCTCCTTTAAGCCCTTAAGGGATGAAAGGGTCTCTTCGGTATTTATGGTCTTAACGTATTTATTTTCCTTTCACTTAAATTTAGATTCTCCAAAATGACTACCTACTTCAATTATCCATCTCCAGCACTACAAGAAGAACTTAAAAAAATAGCCAATGCCATCGTTGCCCCAGGAAAAGGTATCCTGGCCGCTGATGAGTCCACGGCAACTATGGGGAAGCGATTTGCTGATATTGGAGTTGAAAATACAGAAGAAAATCGTAGATTCTACCGTCAAGTATTAATATTAATGTTAATGAAATATTCTTAATATTAAATTATATTATTTTAAATATTTCTTAGCTTCTCTTTACATCTGATTCAAGATTGGAGAAGACAATTTCTGGTGTAATTCTTTTTCATGAAACACTTTATCAAAAAGCGGACGATGGAACGCCATTTGTTAAGTTGATTCAAGATAAAGGAATCTTACCCGGAATTAAAGTTGACAAAGGGACAGTCAACTTATTTGGAGCTGAGGATGGGGAAAGCACAACACAGGGATTGGATGATTTGGATAAACGCTGCGCCCAATACAAGAAGGACGGATGCCAATTTGCTAAATGGAGATCCGTCCTTAAAATTGGGAAAAACGTTCCATCTTATCAAGCAATGTTGGAAAATGCTAATGTATTAGCTCGTTATGCCTCCATTTGCCAAGCTAATGGATTGGTCCCTATTGTTGAACCAGAGGTTGAAATAATTTTAAAATCATAAAATTAAAATTAATTATATTTAGTATACTGCTTCTGTTTTCTTTACAATAGGTTCTTCCAGATGGAGATCATGATCTTGACCGTGCTCTGAAGGTCACAGAGACCGTCTTGGCATTCGTATACAAGGCACTAAATGATCATCATGTCTTCCTTGAGGGTACTCTACTCAAACCCAACATGGTTACTGCTGGACAGTCATGTGCAAAGAAATATACACCCGAACAAGTGGCTGCTGCAACTGTTACAGCACTTCAACGTACTCTTCCAGCTGCAGTTCCAGGTAAGTTTTAAACGAATCTTGAATATGAATTGGAGTAAAGCATTATTTTGTAGGAGTAACGTTCCTTTCTGGAGGTCAATCTGAAGAAGACGCATCTGTCCACCTCAATGCAATCAACACCTACCCAGGTAAAAAGCCATGGACTCTCACTTTTAGCTACGGACGAGCGCTTCAGGTAAGCATCTCTTCGCCAAATTGTTTTGGGATTAGATTATTATTAATGAAATTTAAAAATAAAATAAATAGGCTTCAGCTTTGAAAGCGTGGGGAGGAAAAGTTGAAAATGTGAAAGCTGGACAAGAGGAACTTTTGAAGCGAGCAACGGTAAGCAAAAATGAAATAATTCTTCTTCTTCCGTTGTTACAAAATTCAATATGTTGTATAGTTTGCTTGTTTAGTCATAGTTGTTTTTGTGACATTTAGTTTTAATTATTATTCAAGGCAAACAGTTTAGCTTCGACTGGAACTTACAAAGCCGGAAGTATTCCAAGCCTCGCGTCATCAAAGAGCAATTTTGTTCAGGCCCATAGTTACTAGAATTCCTTCCTCAATTTACATTCCTAGTTTTTGGTTTGTATTTTATTTTAGTTTTATATTTTGCTTGTTATATTTTGAAATTTTTTCTAAGCATGCATGGAATGCTTTGAGCATCCTTCGTATTAGAAAATCATAGAAGTTGTTGAACTTTGTTTTATTTGATAGGCTGACAGTGAGGCGTCTTTGGGAAAGTATGTAGCAGGAACAGTTGTGGGAGCTGCTGCAGCCAAGGATTTATTCATTAAAGATCATAAATATTAATTGAACAATCAGTGATGAAATTATAAACAATCCAATTAGTAAAGGAAATTGAATTTAGTATCTACTAAAAATAAATTGTAAATGATTGGAAGTAAACAAATAAATATATTAATATTCCATTATTTGTGGAAATATAAAGCAAAAAATATAAAAACACTTTTAATTCAAATTATATTAAAAAAATGTCTCCTTGTTTTAGAAATACTAATTCAGGAAGAGTGCAACGTTGAGAAAAAACCGTTTTTTAGATTTTTTGGGATCGCAGACCATTCTCCTGAGAAAATTATAAAAATTAAGAAGTTTCTTAAGAGATTGGGGAAATGACATACGAGTTATTTGGATTGTTCGGAACCATTTTGAAAACATCGATTGGGACAGATTCTAGGTTACTATTGTCACAGATCAAATCACTAAACTTTCGCTGTCTAAGATGCTTTAATTGTGCTGGTGTAAAGGACCCTTTCTGTCCTTTGTGAGTAAAGAAAAATCTGTCTCCAGCTTTAATATTATAAAATTGAATTGCCTAGAAAATGTTATTAAGGTTTATTACTATTAATATTTGCAGAGTTAGAATTATTACCTTGATGCAATTAAAAGTTGGACCAGTTAATGCTCCTAATGAATTAATTAAAATTATTTATCAAATTCTTCGGACTATTAATTATGATGGATTTGGTTACCAGGGATACTCCTTTCTTCTGTAAGACCACCAGTGAAGAGGTCAATATCTTTAGGACTTCCGTATATGCTTTTCAACTGATTCCAGGTTCCATTTGTAAATATGGGAGGTTGAGGAATACTGTCGAACGAAGATGGAAGCATTGGAAATTTACAGTATGTTCTATAATTGTCATAGCTCGGAAGGCCATGGTCTCTTCCTCTCTAGTCAAAATTTTTTAATTTTTAAAGAAACAAAATTTATTTTAAAATGTTTGTAACGCTATACTTGTAGATTGCGCGCAATTAAATCACTTCCAAAATCATTTTTATCCTCGCGAAGAAGAAAATTTCCCAAATCTTCAGTTACAAAATTATCGTAGACTTGAGAAGGCTTTAATAAATTCAACAGTGATGTAAATATTTTAATCATCATCCTTTTAGAAACAATCTTACTTGATTTATGAGACCTTCAAGAATACGATTGTAGCCATCACCTCCACCGGCAAGTATCTAAAAAATTAATAATTAATAAGTATATTATTCTGTATATAATTTAACAAAATCTGTAATACTTGATCTGCATTGAAAAAATTATCCCGAAGTCTATATTCTCCTTGTGGCAATAAATTTTTAACAAGTTTAATAATTCCATTAACAAGTGTATGACCAAATCTATACGCTGCTGTTGAAAATGCGTGCATAATTGTTGGATTTACATTTGAAGAATATTGCGAATACTTGTCTAGTTTTGATCCCAAGTAAAGATTATATTTTTTCATCGTAGAAGGACCTAAGAGTAAACATTTTATCTAATTGGTTTCTAAACTTTGCTTTTTTAATTAATGACCAACCCAAAATAAGGGGAAGATATTCACCGTAAAGAATATTTTGCCATTCTGCGATAACAAGTCTCCTAATAAATAAATGCTTAATTTAAGTTAATTCTTAAATAATTTTGGCAAAGAATTAAAAACCTTGCTTCTTGAAACACTCTTTGATCTTGCCAATTCCTTTTCCTTCCTTGAATTTGTTCTGCTATACGATTATGCTCTCTCACGAAAACTGTTGAGTCAAAATTATAAATTCAGTATCAACCTTAGTGAAATTATTAGCTTACGTGTATGAAGTACTGCCAGTGCTGGCATTTCATTAACACTAAAAGAAACATCATGATTTAGAAGTTCGGAAATTAACATTGGAACATTTAAAATGGAACTCACCGTTCATCCCCTGCAAGAAATTTCCCCATAAATTCTATTTTTTCATTGGTGTCTTTCTCCACTTCTTCAACAGTAGGCAATAGAAATGAATTTCCTTTGTTGACCCGAAGTTTACCTTAAATAGAAAATAAGTATTTTATTAAGGAAAAAATGGTCAACAACATTTGTATGCACCGCCAACTCCTGATCTTAATTGTCTTGCGCGTTTTTCATCTGAACCATAAACATTGGAAGCATCAGCGAAGGCAGTTAAAATATTCATTTGCTCACGAATAATTGGATCTCCTCCTTTAATTGGTTTTACTGTTCATTCAACTAAATGTTAATTCTTCATTTTCATTTTCATAATTTAACTCACCAGGAAAACAAAATGGAGTAGATCGTGTAAAATCTAAACATGTCTGTGGTATTATTCTAGCTGAATAAAATGTGTCATTTGGAAAAACAATTATTGGCCAACAATCAACATCTGTTTCTAAACCGCAACACCTTTTATCTAACATATTAAACAACGTTCTGAAAAATTTATGCAATTTTAGAAATTTTAATGTTTTAATACCCCCTTCCGGTGTTAATGTTAAATCATGATCCACAAATTGTCCTAACATTAGAACTATTTTTTATGAACATTTGAAATTATAAATGATGAAATACCGAATTGTGCAACCATGTTAGTCAAAATGGCATCAGGTAAAATTTTATCATGATGAACTGTTGAACTAATCAATCTAGCATTAGGAAGCGTAGAATTTCTTCCACCGCGAGGTTCGTTGAAACCTTTTGTAAATAATTACTGAAAATTTTGAAACGTGTAATTATTTTCAATTCAATTTTACCATCATTGTAGGCGTTGGGTAAAATCCTTCTGAATGCTGTGAAAGATGCTCCCCAAAGTACATTTTTTTGGTTATTACAAGTTCCATCAATTGTACGAAATTTAGAATTAAAGTTGCACGAAGTCTTTGGGTTGCAGATTTGGTGCCTATGGTTTTGGAGAAAGTCTGCAGCCTGTGACGATGTAAATCCCCTAATTTACTCATCATAATTGTATTATTAAATATTTTAAATTTATGATTTTAATGACTTACAGCTTTAGGAGGATATTAAAAGCTTTCAAATTTCTATTGCTAACTTTTCCAATTTCTATGGAATCCGGTGTTGATTTTCCATTCGTTCTATAAAATTGGGCTTTTGATTTTGCTCCACGTTTTAAAAGTGAGAAAGCTTCTGCTAATATTGCTTCATCTGCTTCCTAAACATTGTTTTATAAAAACCAATCAATCTTCTTATTTTTAAAAATAAACATTTTTCTTACAGCTAAAACACTCTTCCCGATTTCATCAGATATTATTTCATTACTATTGTTAATATCATCTTTACAAAATGCTCCATTTAAACATGTTAACATAATACCAATTATTAAAATATCACTGCTTTTTAATCTAAATTAATAAATAAATCAATATATACTTAATTAAAATTTCCTAGAAAAATTAATTTAAAATATTCAAAATTGAAATAATTTATTTTTTCATGTTCCAATTTTATATGCTTCCTTCTTGTTCTTACCTCATCATAGTTATACCTTTCCTATATAAACGCTAGTCTATTTTGTGGCAGTTTTATTTAAATTCTGGCTTCTTTTATTAAAATCTTGCTAGAAAACTTATAAGAATTGCTCTATTAGTCTTTAATTAGAATCTAACATATCACTAACAGGATAACTAAGAATTTAGAATTGTTTATATAAGATATTTTTCCAGATTGTTTCATGTAAAATTTATTTCCTAACATGTTTGATGTTAAAATTGTTAAGGGAAAATAAAATAAATATGCCTATTATATATTGAACTAATGATGAAATTAATTCGGGGGATACGCATTTCTCCTTACACCTAATTCACTTAACTGGAAACTAAATTATGGATTATTATAATCATATTCTATTTAATCTATCCTCTTTAGTAAATATACAATATTCAATTTAAATTTTAAATTATTAGCACGTCATAAATTTATAAGTTTACCTATTATTCATTAAAAATTCTTTCATTACTTTATTTAAAATTTTCTTTTTCAGAAATCAATAAATGAAATACTCCGTAAAAACACAAAATATCAATTTCCTGTAAAATCCTCATTGTAATATTAGGTTGAATAGGATTACACCCAATATTATTAACATAACAATGTTTTCCTAAAAAACCTACTGGAGGAGTCAATATTAATACCTGTTAAAAATATATGATCCAACATTTTCTATCATTTTGATTTTATTTATTTCTCACCAAAACAAATTATTAATGAAATTATAGTAAAAGAAATAAAACAAGTGTTTGTGGTGATCCAAAAATAAATAGAAATTAATATTCCTACTTAATAATAAATTGATTAAAGGATCAAATTATTTTCCAATTTAATGAGTCTATATTACAAGTATATTAATTAGAAAAATATTAAATTAAAGCAGATTTCCTTGACTTAAACACAAGTTATAATTTCATTCTTTTTTTTATAATTCAGAGCTAGAGATCAAATTCAATTGGGAATAATAATTGATATGGAACATATTTTCAATTTTTGAATGGCTGAAACTTAAGTAGGAATTGAAATATTATAAACTTATTATATTTACAATACTTAAAAGTTTACTAAATACTAATAAACACTTTTAAATTAATTAACTAATTTAAGCTCCATATTTTGTAGGAATAAAGTAAACACTTTGGACCCCAATACATTAGGATTAAGTATTATAAATTCAAAAATAACAATAAAGTTTTAAGTCTTTAACATAGTTAATTGAATCTCAGTACTAATACATTAATTTAGTTATGAAAGGCACGACTTTCTTTATGTGCTTTTTATATTGTTCGAGATTGAGAGAGTTCAATCGTTTATAAAATACTGACTTATTTAAATTTAACTTTACAGTCTATAGATAGAGTAAAATTTTGAGACGGAATTATACACGGTTTGAGCAATGCGGAATTGGGGATTGGCGTAATTTTTCAGACTCGTCAGATGTAAATGCACTTAGTCGTAAAGAACCATCTTCTGTAATAACTTCATTGTTTTTAGAACTATTACCACCATTTTGTGATGTCCAATTAACAATTGGACGTCGAATGACTGATGCAGAAATTGCTTTTCCAGTTCTGTATTGAGTGTAGGCTTTACTCAAATCGGGGTAAACAGATCGAAGTAAAGCAACAATGGAGTAGATATTCTTCACAAGGAAAATTGATGTATCTGAGTATGAGTAGTACTGCCATAAGTAGATTCGGACGGTAAGATATGGAATGTTGACAAGGAAAAGATGAAGGAGTTTGTACAAAATTTCCAATGGTAAAGGATATGTTTCTCCAAAATCTGAAACTGTCAACTTGTAGAGAGCAACAGCAGGGAGCATTAAATTAATTGATGAAAGTCCAAGGATAAAGTTTTCGAATGTGAATGTAAAAAGTAAATGTGTCTCTTTTACTATGAGGAGTGACAGGAAGCTAACCTGAAAAAAATGAAATACTAAAATGAGGATTTTAGAGTATAACATTGTAGAATAAATAATTCTAATTACAGAATCCAATATCTCCAAAGCTGTTCCATACGAAAGAGTTCTAACGTAGGAATTTCTAACCATGTCATCTTGAGCATCGTGATGAGCTTCTACAAGCAGAGAGAACACAATGGCTGATAAAGCAACTGATACTTTAAGCATCTGTGGTCCGAAGAATTCTTCCACTTTTAGTTCTCTTGGATGATTATTTGCTTTAAAGAGGACAATTATTTTTGAAATAATCATTATACTGTAAACAATCCAAGAAATATAACAGAATGGACTTTTTGAGATTTTTGAGAAACAATTTAGAGCTTGTGGCCAACTTGAATTAGAAGAGAGACTTCGATTTGCATTTCTAGAACTATTTCTTGAGTTGTTTAAGCTATTTGAGCCTTTTATGCTTCCATGTCTTTCTTTCCAATGAAGACGGTAGGCGAGGTAGAGAGTAAAAGAAAATAAAAGAAGACAAAGGAAATCTCCAAGAAACCAAAGGAATGTAAAGGAAGATTGAACAAATTGATTGATGACTAAATAATTCAATATGACACTTTGAAAAAGGAAAACAAAAATAAGGAGGAGAGAATCAATCCAATGGAGTATGGATTCCTTTCTGCAAGCCATATTGTACTAGATTCCTTCTTCTTTGTACTTCTTTCCTTTTGATTAATAATTAATTGGTATTTGACAATGATGAACACAAACTTTATAAAATAAATAATTTTGACCGATTCCAAGTTTTAGTTTTGAGGAAATTGATGATCATTGCCTTTGTAACATAAAAGACGCCCAAGTAAAATCTGAAAAATATTAAAATAAAATATATTACATGTTCCAAAATCGGATAGGTAAAATTATAATAATCGGTGTTTGTGTTTAGCTCAGATTTGGATGAAACTTAGCTTATACACTAATTAAGAAGCTGATCACGCATCTAGAATTTTTTCACCGGAAATGAAAAACAAAAAAGTTATGAATATTTTTAAACTAAGTTTTTTCTAATGCTAGAGCATCATGTTTCATGTAGATATATGACTTTTTTACTTAACAATTTAAACAACATAAAATCCTAAAGAAATACATTAAATTTTTATCACTTCCGGAGAAAAATTCTTTCTGATTCGTGATCAGAACCTTCTAATTATTAACCGACGAAGGAGGTATATGTGATCTAAAAGTCCGTCTGTCCGTCCGTAAACACGATAACTTGAGAACGAGTTAACGGATTTAAACTAAACTTGGTATTTAAGCATTTGAGGTCATAACTGAGGTCAAGTTCAAAAATGAGCGAAATCGGAGCAGTCCTTAAGGGACTTCTCCTAAGGGCCCAAGCAAAAAAGTTCAATTTTTCACTACTTTTTTCACTAATTCACTACTACTTTCACTACTGAGAATATAGTAATGACTATTTTCACTAGTGAAAGTAGTAAAGACGATTCTCACTACAGTAAAACACACAGTGTAGTGAAAGTAAGACGATTTTCAATAGTGAAAGTAACAAACGATTAAGCATCACAAGTTATACGCAAACTTCGTCGGTTATGCATAATACTGTTGTACGGTTTATTATTGTATAAGCTCAGTTTCATCCAAATCCGATATATAAAAGAAATCAAATCAGTCAAAATTTAGAGCGATTAAGGATGCTAATGGCTAAGAGAAAAACATTGAAAGAAAATAACGTAATTTATACCTTTACACTTCCTTATTACGCAAATGAAGACAAGAACCAACCACGATGACTGTTCAGTTAAAAAAAATGAATACAAAAATAAATTGAAAAACGGATACTGAAAAGTAAGAATGGATTTACAAAAGTAAAATTAAATTTTACTAACTTAACTAAATTAAATTCTGAATTTAAAACAAAATCACATTTATCACTTTTTTATCCCATTTTTAAAATACGCACACTAAATTCTGTGAGAGTGAACCTCCTATCCTTCCTAATTGTATTGCAGAACAAAAAAAATATTTTAACCAAATAAACAAATTGCGTAATCAAAAAAGTTAAGAACGTGAGAACAAATAAAAGTTTTATTGTGTAATAAATTGTAATGAATGAATAATAAATTCAATGACAAAGACTGGTTTAGTTAGTCTAACCCTACACTCTGTTTATTATTGTTATAATATTGTTAAACAATTAAGATTTTGGTTTTTAATACTATTCATTAGAATTCAGTATACTATTCTTTCATTCATTGGGTTGGCTAGAAACAAAATTAAATTAAATAAATTATTCATTTATGAAGCTTTCTTAGACTCTGAAAGTCTTTCTGCAACATCAATCGCAGCAAGATTCCGAGCTGCAGTGCATCCTTGAAGAATAGCCATCAACCATTTTGCCACAGCAATAGGAAAACAAATTATAGCCAAGAATTTCCAGAGGACTGTTGAAAAATAATCATTAAAAGTATATTTAACTTAATTCATTCATTAGGAACCATTCCATTAGTAGTTCACGTATAAAATGTATATTTTAACTTACATGAATCGTAGAAGTGGATTAGGTACATCATTATGTAAAATAGCTCATTTCCGCAACACATCGTGAATAAGACCGTCTTTGATGTGTAATATATTCTCAATGGGTATGGATCTTCTGTTGTCATAGCCTTATGACTTCCCTTTCCTTGAAGTTGGGCCCTGTTTAAAATAATAATTAAATATTACCTTGGGTAATTTAGAAACTTAAAATATCCATACGTGTGTAGATGGATCCAATGCATAGCCATGTCAATGCTGAGACTCATTTGAAAGAAGAATGCATAGGATGGGTAAAAGACTGATAGCATAACCATAAGACAAGCAGTTCCGCAACGATCTGTTAGTTGATCTAACATAGCCCCAAACTTAGTACCTGGAATCATTAATAAAATTGTTTTAATCGAATCGATTACTGGTTGCATCCAATCCACGTTATCATTCAATTAAGAATCTTACTTTGATTCAAGTAACGTGCTGCATGTCCATCCACTGCATCCAACAATGCACTGATTAAATAGCACCAGACTGCAGGTGTGGGACAACTTGGCATTAAAATACATGATAATACAGCCAAAACAATTCTAGTGTAGCCTAAAAAATAATAGTTAAAAACAAATTTAGCTGATTCCTACACTACACAGTATAAGAGATTGAGGTTTTTACAATTACACTGACAACAAACAAACACTTTATACTTACCGATGAGATTAGGAACGAAAAGAAAAACGTTATCAGTTTTAAGAATGTCCATTGCTCCTCTGTTTTTGTCTGTCTGTCGTTGTATGTGTCGAATTAATTGAAGCAGAATTAATTTTTTAACGATTAGCAGGAGCAGTTTTTTTGTGAGGTTTAAGAACCAATTTTTTGATTCTCTTGTTTTGATTTAATCCTTTCCAGTTCGATCCACCATAACACCCCACCCACACACACACACTGTGACGACAGTTCAGCTGGACTGGAATAATGGAACACGAACGAACGGAAGTTTTTAAGGTTTTTTTCACATTGAATTCACTCCTTCTTCCTCCTCTCCTCGTCCTTGATTGAAGGTTAGCTGTCAAAAATTAGGCGGTAAAAATTAAAAATATTTTAAAGTGAAAAAATTTGTAAATTTTGTTGATTGATTGTTTTGTGTTTATAATATAAACAAAAAAAAAACTTCTTGACCTAATACTTTTGTTTTCATTTCATTATTATTGTGTCGTGATCAGGAATCTTCTTCTTTCGCAATACTTTATTTTTTGATTGATAATGGTTTTATGGAAATATTATAAATCTAGTCTTACAAAATGTTAAAAGGTTTGTATCATTTTCTTCCCACTGGTGAGAATACTTTAGGCTTTGCTTCAGGTGAAGAATTGCTTTATCTTGGAAAACATCCTAAAGATAAAAATTGGTTGCGTGCTAGCAATATATATGGAGTGGTTGGGTATGTCCCAACCATATATATTGAACTATTCCATAATGTAAGTTATACTACAATTTATTAAAAATAAAATTCATCTATTTTTTCCTGTGTAGGATGTGAATACTTTGCTGAACATAATTGCTGCTACAATACCACAGTCTGAACATAGAGGGGACATAACTGCCATCGAACTTATACGGCTCCAGGATCGTCTGCTAAATGCTCGAAATATTACAGAAGAACTCATAGACCTCGAAAATGAAATTACTCGAGCAATAAATATGGCAATGCCAGAACTTGATCCTTCTCAAGTAAGTTCTCTTTCATTTTCTAAGATATCTAGTTAAACAAGGAATTATATAATTTTAATATTTAAGTCACAGGTGGAGATGCAGAAGGAAAATGCCAAAAATGATTGCCATGTCGGAACAAATACTGAAATTAAAATTAACGAAAACGGAACTAGTCATTCTGTGAAAGATGATGAAGATGAAGAATCGGTTGATCGCCCAGTAACTCCTGTGGATGAGTTTGCATGTGAAATGATCGATGAAGTCAGACACGCTACCGGTATTAGCCATGAAAAGGCTCAACAGGCTTGCTTTACAGTGATAAATATGATTCAGGTATTTTAAATTATTTCGAAAGTATTATATTGTGAGGCGTGTGGTTTGTTAATGTTCCATTGAAAATTATATTCTATATTTCAGCGTGAATATGGTGGAATTCCTCCTTCCGTTATCAGTAGTTTGGAAATGAAGTCGCCTATTAGTAGATGCCCGGCCATAATTGAAAGAAGTCTTGATACCCAAAAACTAATACACCTCTTCAAAACACTTACAGCATGCAAAGATGACGAACAGCAAAGAAGCTGGGCAGTTCATGAGGATGATCAAATGATTCAGGACGCTGTGTTAGATTTGAATGAAATATTGGTGAGACAATCACATTTTCACAAAACCTTGTTTAACATCTGATCAAGCATCGTGTATTTCTGAGTAGATGTCATGTGACTACAGTGTTTCGTCATATGTGATGAGACAGAATGGTTACGACAGCGTTAATTCTCTAGCACTGTTTTTTCAAATGGAAACTAGGAAAGAGATCCGTTCTGGTCTTACCGAAGTATTTCTTAATATTTGTAAAATTGATCCTGCAGCTCTTCGAGAACTTTCATATTCCATTTTGCCAATGGAGCTAGCAAGGTATGTATTGATTACCACACAAGTGTAGCTAAATAATTTTTATAAATCTCTAAAGGGAATTTAAAGATTGTGCTGGAGATGAAGTTCGATTGCTAACTGTAGCTAGACTTTTGACATTCCTTTTGTCAACAGGGGAGGCATTGCCAATTACACATTATGGTCAGTGAACCTAATTTACTAAAGTATAATTCAACAAAATAATTGGTTCTTTATTTTATGCTTTAGATCTCCTTGGAACTGATTTTCTAGTTACGGTAAATGTTTAAATTCTAATTGAGTAATTTATTATTGTTTGTTTAACCTTTTTAACGTTTGTATAAAAAAAGGTATTGAAGACTATTGAAGACAGCCCAGATCGCAACAGTGAATTGGCCAATGAACTAACAACTTTAATTCTTGCTTACAATCTTCAGTTTTACGACCCATCGCTTAATTTAACGATTCAAGCACTTTCGGAAATGCGAGTGGTTCGCTATTTTTCACAAGCTCTTATTAATCATTTGAATTGGGGGAGTAAGTAGCAGAATTAACATATGAAGAATAATATTTTTCTATTACATTTTGCTTGTTTCAGTTGATCCAATCGCAAAACTTCCACACCGATTTAATTTAAAGCATATGGGGGAACAACAAAATTCTGTGTTCAAATTGCTTAATGACATCTTCTCTGCCACAATTACTGCAAAACTTTTCTATGTAAATGATTTACAAGTATTGATGGACGTGCTGATCCGATGCATTATCGATGCTAGCCCTGGAGACAAAGTTAGTAATTGGTTTCTCAACTGAATCTTTTTTAACTTGAATGAATAATATTTTGAATTTTTAGAAAAGGATACTCTACCTTACTTTGATTGGGCATATAATTAGAAACACGACATTTCTTGAACTTCAACATCGACAAGAGGAGTTGAACGAATTTTTCATCAAAATTCTTAACGAAGAAGATCCTGAATCATCAGAGTGTCAAAATATCGTAAAGACTTTGCTTTTAGAATTTCCTGGTTTGAAAAAGAAGCGAGGGTAACACATCAAATACCTCCAAAAGAACATTAGAAAACTTTTTTTTTACCCGATTCAGTGTTTAAGATGATAGGGTTAAATGTAGTTACATTCATGTTGATGTTACCATGTTCATGTTCCAAAATTTAAGTAACGGAAATATGTTTAGATGTTTTGTATTTTACATTTTTACTATTAGCCAGTTACGGGTAAACCTCATACAACATTCTTTAAAACTTCATAATACCTTATTAACAGGAAAAACAGGCACAGAAGGAAGGTATATTCTGGAGCCGTGTCAATTTCAGCATCAAGCGATGATACACATACAACACTGGACTTCCAGTTGTGGAAATTTCCCAAGAAAATGAATTAATTAACAATCGAACTAATTTGTTTATTTTGAACGATAAAGTCACACAAAAACTTATCGTAATCGTACTAAACTCTTAATTTACCTTTCAATCATTATATAAGTTCCTATGTACTGAAGCAGATTTTGCAAATATTATTCTGCTGGGTTATGCTTATGATTTGTTACCATCTCGCGAACGTCGGATTAATGCAGCTTTATAATGCATTTTATACTTTTATTCAATAGAACAAAAGTTTAGATTAAATCGCTTAAATTATGACGCTAGTAATGTTTTCACTTAAAAATAAATGGAGAGCAAATGAACTTCAACTTTTCGTTTCATTTTAAACTAGACTCAATCTAAAATATTGTTTTTTCTTTAACATTCAATTTTAAAAACGAGATTTTAAGATTGTCTTCGAAGGTGGTGGAATTTCAATTTGGCAATTTGGAGAAGAAGCTCTACAAATGGCCATCATGATCATGAGCAGGACAGATGTAGTAATTACCATTCATTGCTTAAATTAGAAGTTTTATTATACCTTGTAATTAAAGTTTTAAAAAATTGTTATTTAACGTTTCTTTCCAGCTCGACCTTTCCCTTTCTTTCCTTTTTTCCCTTTCTTATCCGTTTTTCCTCTTCCAGT
>JAQGCN010000748.1:0-15417 GCA_034699725.1 Friesea truncata | reverse complement strand
TTGAAGATACACCACAATTAATCCAACACATTAAAATCAAATACACAACTAAACCATTCCATTGTACTAAATGTGGAAATCTCTCCGGGACAAAAGGAAATTTAAATGAGCATATGAAGATTCATGCCAATTTGAAGGAATACAAATGTGATGATTGTGGGAAGGAATTTCGACATAAGAACAGTTTAATTGAGCATATTCGCATTCATACTGGTGAGAGACCCTACAAATGCCCCCTTTGCACAAAAACATTTACTACAAGTAGCCATATGAAACTTCATCTAAATTGTATTCACATAAAGGAAAAACCCTGGAAATGTGAAGTATGTGATGTGGAATTTACATCACATATTTATTTGAATCAACATAAGAAATCCAAGCGTTGTATTGAAATGCATAAAAAAGTAAACTCAAATTGAAGATACACCACAATTAATAAAACACATTAAAATTAAATCCACAACTAAACCATTCCATTGTACAAAATGTGGACATCTCCCTGAGACAAAAGATAATTTGAATAAACCCTTCCAACCAGGGGCGAAACAAAGTAGCGAAAGCAACCGTGATTGCCCCGTCCGTCCGTCGTTAATGATTTTTAGGCGTCCTTAAACAGAACATAGACGACTAAAAAGCTAAATTTTCATCACCGCTTGAGGCTTGTACTTAATGTGCCATTTGACCCCTCGTTAAACTGGAAGGATAGGTGATGGGTGGCTGAAAATCGCTAGCGTTGTTACTTATGACCTGACCTTTCTTCCTGTGAAAACAGATTTCAGAAATGTTGAACGGTTACCGAGAAAAACTGTTTACGGACAGACGGACAGACGGACGGACAGACGGACGGACAGACGGACGGACGGACGGACGGACGGACGGACAGCAGGATCACATAAAGTAGCTTTCGCTACTTAATAATCATATGACGATCCACGCCAATTTGAAGGAATACAAATATGACGATTGTGGGAAGAAATTTCGACATAAGAACAGTTTAATTGAACATATTCGTACTAATACTGGAGAGAGGCCTTAAATATACTCTCCATGTCCAATTTTCTTACAGAACGAGGAAAAGAAGCCGATTTTAGAAATCAAAATCATGAATTATACCTTTAATAAATTTAATTTAGGGAAATTTTTTTCCTACAAAATACCAATTAAATTAGTATATTTGAAAACATCATTTTAAATATGTCAATATTTAAGTATTAAGATTGCGTTTCCATGATGGACGCCATACATCATCTTTTGGTGTTACCACTGTAATAGGTTTAGGTGGAAGTTGACGCTGTTCTTTCTCTTTCTCAAGTTGATCTTCAATCCTTTTATTAACTGCTTGCTGTTTCTCAAAAGCAATCCTATTCTTTTCTTCAATTTCCTTTTCAGCTTTCTCTCGTTCTTCTCGTGCTCTTGATTCTTCCTCTTCCTGAATTTCTTCTTGTCGACGTCTCTCTTCGGCTTCTTTTTCTTCCAAATATTTATTACGCCTTTGAGCGTAACGTTCCTTCTTCCTTTCAGCAAGACGTTTAGCTCTCTCTTCAGTAAGACGCTTCTCATAATCAGACAACTTCTTTGAAAACACTCCACGACGAGCATCAAGTAGAGACTTTAGAAAATCATCCTTATCTTTTATCATACGCTCCATTCGGTCACGATTTTTCACTGCAAATTTTCTTTCTTCAATTAAATTTGTTATACGTTCCTTTTCATGAGCATCCCATTCTAAATGTTCTTGTTCTTTTTTCTTGGCCATAAATTCTTCAATGACAGGAATTTCTTCAATACGCTTAGCACGTTCTAAATGATCCAATCGCTTCTGTTGAGCTAAAAGACGGACAAGTCTCTCTGAAGCTTCCTTTTGTAATTCTTCATGTTGTTTTTGAAGAACTGTTTCAATGTCAAGTTTTCCTAAATCTTCCTCTTCCAATTTGCTTACAAACAAACGACCCAATTTAGTTTGTGCCATTTGTCCAATTCTGTCACGAATTCTCTTTTGTTGTATCTCAGCTATTTCTAATTCTTTCTTCTTTCTCTCACGTTCCTTAATTTCAGTATCCAACCTCTTCTGTTCCAAAATCATTTGTTGTTTCATAACTTGCTCACTTCGCCATTTCTCTTCATTTTCTTTATCCACTGCACTTCGTTCAAGTTCTTCACGACGATCGGATATAATTTTCTGACGTTGAAGAATTTGGTAGTGATTTTGTTTTGCAGTCAAAAGGTAGTTACTGTAGAGTTTGTTTCTGAGTTTCTCCTCTACCATCTGAAACAAATAACAAGAATTATGTAAGATATTTTTAACAAGAAAAATGTTAAGGGTTACTTACAGAAACATGATCAGGATTGATAAGGTTAATAGATTCTTCAAGGCAACCGAACACATTAACAAGCTGCATTCGAACGAATTCCGAAGGCATTTCTTGAAGCTGATCTTCATCAATATTTCCATTATAAGCAGATTCAGTCATTGTTGTACCAAATCGAATGCAATTTTCCCGATGATCAATTGTGATTTGAATATCACTGTATCGAACCATATCAACAACTAATTGCTCAAAATGCATTTGATCAGCAAATACAGTCAATCCCATGAAATGATCATAATCAATGCATTGATAGACCTAAAAAAGTAACAATTAGTTTTATTTCTTATCATTGATTTATTATATTCTCTTTTACCTGAGACACTTGTTTGATTAGTCGTACTAAAGCAACATCCTGAACAGGTTCAATATATTGTTCCAAGTAGTCATTATCGGGATTTCCAGTGATGGTTTTGATGCTTTCGTTAATACGAGTACATAGTTGCAATGGATTGAACTCAGTTTCGAGAATACTGTAAAGCACCTGGAGGTCTTCGTTTGAATTAGCAAGAACACCAAATCTTGACAAGTCTCGAATCATCGTAGCTCTGGTAGGAGGACTAGGAAGAAAGAGCAAAGTAGCCAACTTTTGAGATTTTTCCAACATTCCCTTTTCGGTTTCCACAAAACGCTCAAATTCTGGATGAACAACAGGGAATGGGATTGCCAATGTTGCTAAAACCACTTGTGAAGCGTTTCTAGAAAAATGAAAGATTATTTAGAAATTATTAACAAAATTCAAAAATATGAAATTAATTACTTCTGTAACTCAATTGGAGACACATTTTTCTTCATATCTTTGCAAAGGTTGTAATACTTAAGAAGAGTAGCAGCATGAAATAAATGGTTTCCAGCTTTCCAAAAAACGAGTGAAAGTTTTTGATAGTAGTAAGCCATCATTCGAGTTTGTGAACGTTTTGATTGATTCATGAGAAGATGAATATCCTCAATTGCTTTGTAGGCTTCTTGCCAAAGTTCCATTGCAATAGCTGAATCTAATTGACCCAAACGTGTCTCCATGTTTAGTTGTTGAGTTTCGGGAGACGAAAAGTCAATGCTATTTGGTTGACTACTGGAACGATTGACAATATCATCAAAATGTTTACGAAGTCGTTCACATAGTTTACGAAATTCCGTTTTACGGCTATAGCTGAGGCAAAATTTAAAGGCCTAAAAACATAAGATTGTTTAGTTAAAACTAGGATATTTTAAATATAAATTAAATGTTACCATTTGTGCAATGTCGTGGTAAAGACCTTCAAGTCTTGCATTATTTCGCAACAAATCAAGACACTGAGTATAGGATTCCCATAAAAATTTAACCCATGGAATAAGAGCAGCTCGATCACTACGTTCTTGTGCTTGTTCTTCTGTAACAACACTGTAATAATAAAATAAATTTAACCGCTGTTGTTGTCAAATAATATTCATTTTTAGTTTTACTTTAACAAAGTCATATCAGACATTCCAAGATTGTCCAAATCGTCCACTTCAACTATGTCACCGCCTTGTCCAACTGGAACTTTGTCTTTCAATGCATCACGAGCTTGTTCCGTGCGATCTTCAGCCATTTTTACAAAGCTTCGGATAACTTTTTCGAGTAAACCCACGTTGACCTAAAATGAATGTTGAAACTTTTTAAGAATATTCTAAGTATATTTACATTACACTCAATTCTCTTACCGATTGACACATAAGACGGTATTGATAGAGACCTTCCTTGGCAGTATGTGGTTTCTTGAGTTCCACACATAACTCCAAATACTTGAGCATAATTGGCTCAATGACTTTCTCACTAAAAGTTCTATGTTTCTTTCCTTTGATAACATCGTAAAGTGTATCCAATGCACGAGTAGGCTTTCCAACTTCGATGAATTCTAAATTAAAATTAAACATTAATTAATTTCATTTCATATTCATTTAATCCTATCATACGTTGAGCCAATGTTAGTACATCGTTAATTACTTTTACTTCTTTCTTATCCATTTTAAATACAACGTTACGTTAATGTAACTAATTTAAACTAAGTTACACATCTGGTGTGTGTTGTGTGGAGGTTACCATCATTTGGTTGGTATGGGGAAGAATTAATGAAATCTAACCATATATTGTTAACTTACCGTTTGCCTTTTTAAGGGCATTCTCCGGCCGTTGATAGTACCGTGACATGTTTTTTATTAACACTTAATTTTTAATTATTGATAACAAACTGTTCAAAAATAATATTCAGCACCAGCAACAGCAACTTCTAAAACTCATGCAAATCCAACCACGAATGAAATATGGTGGTTTTTTTATTTGCTGCTCCTTTTGAGTGAGCTTTCTAATGTTAAAAAGCCGGCTTAGAAGGGTGCACCGCTTTAACACACTCAACGCACATACAAAAAGACGCCGGTGACTTTTAGCTGACGAAGCAAAACACAACGTTAAACATTACAATTAGTAACTGTTGAGTTAAGTTCAATAAATGAAACACGGATGTCAGTCTCTGTCTTTACCGGTTATGAAAATGAAAATGATCAGCTGTATTGTAAAATTTTAATGTAAAAGCAATCAATTTTATTCAAAGAATAATATTACAATTATATTAAATAAGTTCCTTTGTGTTGAGAGTAAACATGTCCATCCCATCTCAGCTTCAATTAACATCATGCAGTATTATAGGTAGAATTTTTCAAAACTTTCTTCAAAAATGAAAAGCGAATTAACTTAATTTCTAATTTATAGAACGAAATTCCACGAACAAGGAGCTGTTATGGTCCTGGAGTTATCCCTCGATAAGTCACCAAAATCGAATAGCTTATACAAGAAAGATAAGAATATTAGCTGGAGATTTTAGTAATTTTAAATTCAGTTTTTTCCATCATGCCGATCAATGGGTTTATATTCATTCCTTCAAAATTAACAAAAAATCTACAAAGGTACGAACTACTAACTACTTACTTGATGAGTGATTATGATTAAGCGAAGCTTTATTTTTGTACAGGTAGATATGAATGTGATAATTGTTTCTGCTGTGGATTATAATCCAGAACGATATGAAAATATTTGCAAAACATTAGAACGATCATACATTCGAGATAACTCACCGATACCTCTGTTGGAGACATTTTTATCTATTCTTGTTAATGGGAAGTCTATTAGTGGTACAAATGATGATGATACATTCTTTTTTAAATATTATGAAAATACGGATTTCTTTAAACATCCTGAGCTTAAAGGTAAGGTTTTTGAAGAATGCTTTTTTATTTAAATTAATACATTCTGTTGTATTAATTGATTGATTAATAGGGATTATTGAAACATTTGGTCTCGAAACAATTTTAATTTATACTGCACTCCTGTTGAAAAAACGGATTTTGATTTATCATCACGATATTACAAGCCTTGGAAGGGTAAGAGTTTTACAACGAGAGTTTTTTTAAAGGTTAAAAACCAGTGTTCTGAGGGCCTCCTCAAAAAAATTTTCAATTATGTTAAAAACCAGTGTTCTGAAGGCCTCCTCAAATTTTTTTTAAATTTATGTTACTTGTCCGAAGACTTCCTCGAGAGTTTTTAAAAATTATGTTAAAAACTAGTGTCCGAAGGCCTCCTCGTCAAGTCACATTAAGAGGCCTTCGGACACTGGTTTTTAACCTGATTTTAAAAAATTCAGTTAGTAGTATTTGTTTATAATAATTTATTCATATTAACATATGTAAATTTTACGCTTTTGTTCAAACAGTTCGTCCTAAGCCTACCTGCATTCCTTCCTCATCGAAATATGTGGAATGCTTTATATCCATTCGTAGAGACCACAGATGCCGAATTATCTACTTTTAAGGTAAAGTTTAATTAATTAGTTCACTATTTGTTTTTTAATTTCAAAATCTTTTCAGGATTCCAAATTTCACGTCCTTGGTTGCACTGATGGGAACAGTTTTAATCGTATTGATTTGTACGACTTATTTGTCAATGTACCTGCTGGAGAAATCTCAGTCGCACCATTAGCTCGAGGTTAGTTAAATTGTGTATTTATTTATTATATGGCTGTAATAACAAAAGGAATTTAACAATAATTTGAGGTTTAGTAAACAAAATTGCATTAAAAATTAAATGCTAACTTAATTTTTGTACAGAATCCATGACTATGACTAAAACACACAAAGATATCGCACTCTTTATGGTTCAGCTCACGGAGAAGAAAGGATTCACTGAACGAGATATCATGCAAGAAATTACAAGAAAGACGAAGGAGCTTATAGAAAATCTGAGGTTAGTACTAATCACAATGAATGTGAAGTAAACAAATCACACATTGACACATACTATATAAATGTAAACTTAGAATTATAAAATTATTGAACTAAAAAGGAATGAATATGTTGGCTTTTTCACTTATTTAAGTGTTAATTAGCCTAAGCTATTTATATAATTTTTAGGACGTTGGGGAAAATGGTGGATGGGCGGAATACACTTTCACTCAATACTTTGAAAGCGAAAGAATTCTCAACCACTTTGGAAATATTCCTATGCAGCTTGGCACAGGCTGAAAATTTTGTTATCCTTCAATAGGACAATTTTCATGTAACTTTTTAAACTTAGTCAATTAAGAGTATTTCTTTATATAATTTGTTTATATAAATTCTAGGTTCAATACAACATGATGGCACCGTTCCCTTTTTCTTCAACGATTGGTTTAAGTGTTTTGTGACGATCTCGATTAGCTTGATGAGATCCGAAGAAAATAAGAACAATATTTAAAATATGAATTATGGCTGCCCCTACTACAAACCAAAAGGAATATCCAAGCACAGCAAGGCCTTCTGAATTCCAAAGATTTTCACGATCTTCAACTGATAGAACATTTCGACGTAATCGAAGATGATATTGAATTCCCCATGTAATCACTGCCGCAAGATTACTTAAAACTAATCAAGTAATAATAATAAATTAACATTAAGTTATTAAATGTTTATAACGTTTTTAAAGTGCTTACGTGCAAGACTGTTCCAAATATATAGTCCGGGGATCCCTGTGATAGCTTCAACGGGTGTTGTGGCTGTATTCACTAGTGCGAAAACTGCAGAGAATACTGCAAATAATATGGCTAGGCAAACACTACCAATCGTCGTCACCCATAATCCATAACTCATGAAATTCCTGTCCTCATTTAATAATTGGACAACTGAAAGAGAAATTAATCCAAATTATAAGGTGCACATAATAATATATCGGATTGATTTCTTTCAAATCTTTTTCAAATTAATCATAATTGTAAGGTTTTGTTTGCCCACACAGAAAAATAATCCTTGCTCGTGATAAACGACAAAGTAAATAATGATATGAATAGAAGAATCAAGGAAATCGAATCATGATTTCTAAATCAATAATAATCTTAAACTTATTTTCTCATAGTAAATGACAAGTTTTCATTCATGTAATGACCTCTCTATATTTTGTGACATGGTGGAAATGACTTTAGGTGAACAAGAATAATTTGGAGTGCATGAATGAATTTATCACACTTCATTTTTCTTGTTACATTCAATGTGAATTGTAGCTTTTCTCACGCATTTTTATTGGATCCTTAATTTTTGTTAAAATGGCCAAAAGATGCAGAAAGAATGATGGTCAGAAAGAATCACTTTATTTTCATTATCAACATCATCCTCAAGAAGTGATGATGATGATGATGGTTGATGTAGTCATAGTGTAGAGATGAAGAAGAAGAATCCCAGAGATTTATCTCAGTTCAATGACTTCAAAAAATTTCTTCTTAGCTTTTTCATAATTTTATTAACATTATTCATATTTTCAATTATTTCAAAACACTTATTTTTACCTTTTATGATTTGATTTCTATTTGATTGGTTTTCTGATCTCTGATTGGCTGTTGGTGAATTTAGAATGTGAAATTCATTCAACCAAATCAAATCATCATGTATGAAACATGATTTGATGATTGATTTTATACATACAGTATGTATAAAATCAATCGAGTATATTTCATTGATTTGTTGTCTACGAAGATCTGATCCAATAATTGAACATTAGAGCAGTTGGATTTAAAATTTAAAAAAAATTACAACTTTAAAATCTGATAAGTTTTAAAGAATAAAAAATCCAGTTTTGTTTCTTCTTTGAGATTCTTAAAATTATTTTTCTTTGATTCACGACTCACGACGTTTGAGATTCTTTGACACGCCTTAATAATTAATGATTATTATCATTTAACTTGTAAAAATTATATTTACTAAAAATTATTCTTATAAATGCAATTAAATTTAAGGTAAATATTAACAAGAAATTTTGTCAAAAGGATTTTTATATCAAAGAGTTGTTACTCCTTGGAATCTTCTTTTAAAAAGTAGGACAGACAAAAGAGACTTCATTCACACACCTTTTACTAAAATGAATAAAACTAACTCGCCCTATGCCCCAGTTTTACCGAATAATAATTATGTATCGAGATCATTTCATCTTCAATCTCAATCTGGCCTAATACTAATTCAACCATTCTTTTATTTATTTATTATATTTTCATCCAATCAGAATCAGAGTAACTTTTAAAGATCAAAATTGTTAATTAAGCTATGTAGACAACCCCAGTGTCAATAAACGCTGGGGGTTGTTAGTCTTTTATGTTTCATTTTTAAACATTGTTGGTTTAATTCTGAAAGGTTAATAAGAGTAAATTTCATTATCAATTTAACATCCCACCTTGACATTGTTGACAAAACAATAGACCCCATGCATGAATTCCCGTCACTCATGAGCACATTTTAACAATTAGACAGGAAATTCAAGTTAACATTTTTATTTAATCCAGTATTAGTTCATAAAATACAAAAGCTTCTGTATAAATAATTTCAATTTTTATATTACGTAAAAAATATAAACAAAAGCTATTAATTTATCCATCTTTTAAACAACACATCTTTGGCGTAAGATGATGAATGACATGGGGTCTTCCCTCGTCATATCATATCCCTTTTTTGGAGTCTCGTCTGTCAACAGTCGTATACTTAAGCATACAGCAAGTATAAGTGTAACAAATAAGAATTGTGTATTTAACTGTTAATATCTTTGTTTCGTTTACTTTTGCTAAACAAAACCTCATTCGTAAAATCGTAATGAGATGCGATTTCTTTTTCTAACAAAGGATGAGATTTTAGTCTAAATTCCTTCCTTTTAAGAATGAAAATATCCCTTCTTTAAACAATGGATGTCACTGTGTAGAAAGTAACAGGAATTACTCCACCTTTTTTTCATGTGGTATACTTATTGGTTCAAAGGATAAATAATAGTTAATATTTTTATCTTTTGAATTGAAATCTCTTCCCTGAGAATAATATAATATAATTTACATGATTCAAAAGAAATATACATTTTTTAAAATAAATTTTGACATCCATGAGAAATTTAATATAAATATTTCTTAGAAATTTCACATCGTATTTTAACAAATCCCATGAAAAATACGATACGTAACAATGACTTTTAAGCTAAATGGATTGAACAATTAACAAATGATACACTTATTAAATTATTGTTGTAATCCTTTTAAAATTTTAATAAGACTTGTGTGAAATGTATGATGATGTTTTGCAGTTTTATGCATATATTTTTTCAATATACTAGTTTTGTAATGATCAATTTGTCAAAACTTGAATGCTAACACCATAAAGATGGACATGTTGATAGAAAAGTAACAATAAAAGGTATCATGAATCTCTTTAATTTCTATTGTTAAGTTTTAAGCATATACAACTGTTTGCTAATATTTGAACCCAGAAATGGTATGTATTGTCAATTCCAATTTCTTAAAAATGAAAATAATGAATACCCAACCAATAGTTATGCTAAACAGAGCGTATACTTAAACATCACAAATTGTGACAAATGATATTATCGTTATTCAGTTCTCTGATTAAAATCTTAATTCTTCCTTAAACTGAAGGTAAGCAAATAATTGCAGGTTACTCATTTTATTTATAATAGCGAAGATTTTAATTCTTTTTTGTCAAAAGAATCTCCACAGCCAGAATCCTTGAAATCTTCTATTTATAAATTAATAAAGAAAATCCTATACTTAGTTTGTACTTGACACAATTTCATAGAATATTTTTCTTAATATTTAAAAAGACAAGCCTTCCACTTAATAAAATTTTAATTAAATTAAATTAATTTATATTTCTAAATATCAGAGAATAAAAAAGAACGTATGTCTTCGATGAAACTGTTAAAATAATCGTGTTAGGTCAAGGAATATAATAAAATAAACTTTATAAAAAAAATTGACGATTTGGTTGATTGATACTACAGCGATATGGATGACGAAGAGGAAAATAGCAGGAAAGTGCCAGCATGAACATGATTTTTTTAAATAATTTTTTACTAAAATAATCGAGAACAAATTGAAAAATCGGTGGAGATTTTTTATGCAAAACTTTACAAAAAAGGATTAATTTAAAAAAAAATTCTTACCGTTAATATCATAGCTCCTCCATCCATAACCCACATTTAGATTTTTAAGTCCATAAAAAAGTCCAAATTGAATTCTACCATCAGAAAGATTAGAATTTGTCTTTCGATGAGCTCTTCCAACAATCCAATGTTGAGTACTGAGTGCTGCTAATAAAAGTGCTAAAAGAAATAATAAATTCCTTTAATTTTAACCTAAATTTCAAAAAATTTATGTCTAATTTACCTAATGCTGCACAGCATGTTATAAAGCTCACCAGCGTCATTCCACGCTGAAACATCATCCTCCCCATTTTTATACTCTACAATTTTAGTATGTGTGTATCATTTTTAAAAGAAACTTAAAACTGTCCATTAAAATTCAGTAGAATTTCCTTCAGAAATATTGCTGATGAAATTTATTTGTTTTCATGAACACTCTTAAATTCCTACTAAACCCACCTTGCCAGCCAGGTGAGCTAGTGAAAATGTCAGCTTCCTGTCTTTGAGTGAAGGGGGTTGAAGTTGGTTGGTGGATTGATGAAGGGTAGTTTTGAACTAAAAATCCTGGTTTATACCAACATAAACCATCCATTTTAACGTTCTTTCTTTTGTCACTCTCACCCTCACTATTCTTCCTTCCCCTTCTTCGGCCGGTCCTTTACACCTGAGCTTAGTAAAGTGGTATCAGGTAACTTTTACAACAATGGACCAACCGGTCTGAAATACAAAGCCATCAACTCAGCATAGGCATAGTTACATGTGTAGAGATGGAAAGTTCAACATAGTCTTCAATATCATCATAAACTCGGAAGTTAATCCATAAGAATGCTTTTAAATTCCATCAGGTAATGCACCTGGTTTCTCTCTCGTCAAAACTTATAATCAGGATTTTACTTTCATATGTCATGAATTTATAAAAGAAACTCATAATATTAATTTTCCAAATTAACAAAATTAATTTTTAATATCCAATTCTAATATATAATTCTAATAATTAATTTTTTGACTTATTACACACAAAGATTCAGATTCAACTCCAAAATTAACCGAAACTATTTCTATGATTAGTAATTAATCCAAATAAATTCATTTTTATCATAAACAATAAATAAATAAACTTTTTAAATACAGTCAATTCTTAAGTTTTGATTTTCATATTGGAGTACTTCTTCAGTAGGAGCAAAATATTGGTAACCAGGATTAGAGACTAGTGGCACGTCAAGTTTGAGGTATTCGATACCATTTTCAAGTAAATTTGATATGGATATTCCAAGGGTACGAAAAGTTGGCCGATTTCTTGGATCGTTAGCCCAACATTGACGCATGAGAGCATACCTAACAAAAATTTTGTTAATAATTATAAAATAACGTGTTTAGAAAAAGTTACAATTCCATAGAGCAGTTGTGCGGTTGAGACATACGGAAACCATCTTTCAATAGTGGGTATAATTCTTCAGAAGCAATCCCAGGATATGGCGAAGCACCAAGTGTAGCAAGTTCCCAAAGTAGGATACCAAATGACCAAACATCAGATTTTGTAGTATAAACTTCATCAGCCAATGATTCTGGTGCTAGCCATTTTACAGGAACTAAAGAAAAAACAATAAAAAGTTTTAATATCCAGATTGACATTTTGAAATTAATAATCACACCTCTGTCTCTACTCTTCTTCTGGTAAGCCTCGTCTACGTAAATGTCACGAGTAAGTCCAAAGTCTGAAATTTTACAAACTTTTGTCCTAGTCAAAAGTATATTCCTTGCAGCTAAATCCCGATGAACCATCTGAAATAAATTTATTTTTACAATTTATTGCAATGAAGAATAAAGAATAAAGATTTACTTTCATGTCACTGAGGTAGGTCATTCCTTTGGCTATTTGCCATGAAAATTGAAGTATTTCCTGAGGGCTTACAACGTAATCCTTCTGCTCGACATCTTTAGGTGTACTTGGTAGAGTATTTCCTGAGAATTCAGTTTCAACATTCCCATTCTGTAGATTTTCTACTCGACGACATTTTCTGAGAAAACTCCTAAAATAAACAAATAAAAATTATATCACCAACTTTCACTCTCCTCGCTTTCTTTTCTTTCGAAAAATTTATTTATCATCAACTATATAATAAAAGTTGAATTTCGAAGAATTGTAAATATAAGAAAAGGCATATTCAAAAATATAATCGTAACAATGAGTTGTTAAATCAAACTAAAATTTACAAAAAAGAATAACTTATTGATAATTAATAATTTAAGAACTCATTCATTCATTTCCTTATTGCTTCTTTTGTGTGTGTAAGTGAGAATAGAAAGTTCTATTTCTCAACAACTTTCTCCTCTAATTTATCTTTCACTTACAGAGAAAAAAGATTAAAAGAGGGTATTGCACTGTGTTATTATGGTATAAACTTTTTACAAAAGATTAAGCGCCACCCACAGGAAATAAAATTAATGAATCCAAATTAAATCTATCTTTAATTAATGTGAATATTACAATTGAAATATATTTACAAATATTTCAACAATACAGTCATTCGCCATTTCGACTCATACATCATACCCTTACTTAATTTTTTTGTTGCAGAAAAGTGCATGAGTTTCATGAAATTTTTTCTCTCTAAAAATTAACTTTCTTTCTAAAAGTGAAAATGAACATTTGATCTTATGTAATCAAAAGTTCCATGCTGTGAAAATTGCAAAGCTAAGATGTAAAAATGGAAATATAAAATCATGCTCCACGTCCCCATGAATAAAATTGTAAGTAAATTGATTCAAATAGCAAATGAAAGGATAAGTTGTTTTTGTACAATTAAGGAAAGCAAACTAATTGAACCCTTGATTAAGAATACGCACGTGGAAGGGGTTTAGTGTTGACATGGTATGATTATCCTCTTACGCAAGTAAGTTGAAGTCAAAATAAATGGGACTACTGTGGACATAGTAATTGATCTAACATTTAATCTAGACATCACTCTGTATTTATTACCGTAAGCTTGCTTACCTCAGAGATCCAAATTCTGCGTATTCCATTACCAAATAGAGTGGACCACCTGGTGTTGTACAAGCACCAAGGAGTTTGATTACATTTGGATGATCTACTTGTTTCAGTAAAGAAAATTCTGCTTCAAATTCATCTCTACATGATTTCCCTGTTTGTTCATGATTATCTTTTAACATTTTGACGGCAACAGGGATTGATATTCCTAAAAACAAAAGGGTGCTCTTAGTAATTAAAGAAAGGAACCAGACTGTGTCACTTTAATGTTTCGTTTTTAGAAAACTTTTCTAATATCCTTTATACCTTCGTGTCCAGGAATTACGTGAGATCGACCTTTCAAAACTCTTCCAAATTCTCCAACTCCAAGAATTTCTTCCAAGGTTAAACATGCTCGTGGTATTTCCCATTTAGAATCAATTTGCCAATTCAACATAATATTCCTTGGATTTAAGAGTGTTGAGTGGGCCTATTGAATTTTTTAAATAAAAGATTTTATCAAAAAAGAAAGTAAAAGATTAAGATGAGAAATGAAGCATACGGCGGTATCAATATCAGTGTTGTTATGGGCGTTGGCTCTAAATCCTTCAAGAGGATTTCTATTTCCAGGTCCAATGTATTCCATCTCGGAACCATTTATATTCCCTGAGTGATCTCCACTCTGTCCATCGCCAGAAAGTAAATTTCTTATTCGTCGTCCTTTTTTCTTAGAAGAGTTTCTAAAACAAATAAATTGAATTCTAACATTAACTGCAGTGTATACTGTGACTGTCAAAATTTCATTCTGTCAAGCACACATGAAACAAGACACGACAACAACTAAGAAGGAAAAGAAAAATCTAAATCCTTTCTTTTATAAGTTTTCTTTTTGGAAAAAGAAGAGAAAATTATACACTCTTTCACAAGGAAGAGTGAGAGATGGATAGGAGGAGAAAGTGATATAGAAAGTAGGAAATGAATAAAAAATGTATCCAAATCTCTTCTTTCTTATCATATCCGGATTTAAATTTTCTTAACCAAAAGAAAGCATTTTAATGGATTCTGGAAATAATTAAACTAATGGCATTTCATTTCTTACCTGAATTTGAATGCATATAGTGAACCAAGTATGAGAAAAAATACAATAGTAATTCCAGTACTTAGGAAAACAATACAAGCATCGTCACAACTTCCAACAATTCCTCCTCTTGGAGAATTAACAACTGAAGAATACGTTTGCAATGTATTCGCAGTTGCTGATTCATTTGAATTCTTTAATCTGTCACCACCATCTCGTCTTTTATTTTCATCTTCGTAGTCAACTTCAACATCTTCATCCACCCAAAAGATACAAATTTTATAGTCCATCTACAATAAAATTCAAAGGATTAGTAAACATTGTTTGTTATTGTTATTGTAAAAGTTGGTCAATCTTACTGTTGGGTTTTCATGATTTCCAACTAAATCAACATTAATGAGTGAAGCGTTTACGCAGTAACGACCTTTCCAGGGTTGAATTTCTTCAACTTTCCCTGAGAGATCTGAAAAATGAAAATGTGTAATAAAACGATTCATTTTCATTCATTCATTAGCTTACTTATAATAGGCATTATAACAGTATACTCCAATTGTCC
>JAQGCN010000747.1:0-15420 GCA_034699725.1 Friesea truncata | reverse complement strand
CGTGAATTAGAAAAAAATAAAGTACGAAGAAGAAAATGTATCAAAACCTTTTCAAATGAACGATTGGAAAATTGGTTCCATTTTTGTTGCATTAACTGCATTCTTTTCCGTTTATATTATAAATCTATTTTCCGGAAATTAATTTGTAATTTTATTTTTAATTTAAAACATTTATAATATATGTAAGAAGTTAATAAAATAAATTAATGTAACTAAAATTAATGCAAATTCGTGGAATAGTAATACTTTTTTTTTTTTTGCAAAACGTGAACTAATTTTACTTTTACCAGTGTATACGCTTACATTAATATAACGTTTCCTAATATTAAGTTCTGAATTAAAAACAGTGTTGAGAGCAAATAATACCAATATATTATCCCACATTAGTAGTTAGCAAAATTGTGCATTTGAAAAATGCTTACAACATCCTGGATGGTATTACCAAGGGGTAATTTAATTCTCTTTCGTCGAATGTTACTTTTAATGTCATCAGGAATTTATAATATTTGGAATGAATGGTTTAACATATTGTTCCCATCGAAAGAACAAATGTTTATAAATAAAGCAAAGAAAATTGAATCTATTAATGAAAATCCAAAACCGTTGAATCTACAATCTAATATTACAACAATTTTTATAATATTTGGAGTTGGAATTTTAATCGGTTTTCTGTTTTTCTTTTGAAATATTAAAAATAGTCATCGGTGTAATCTATAGATTTATCTTTTGAACGAGTAAAATTTAGGATTATTCAACATATCATGCAAATTTAAAAATAATTCGTATTGTGAACTCTCACATAACATCTGTCACACGAAAATCGAATTTTATTCTTCGATCGTTTTTCCCCATTCAGCGTTCTTTATCCATCTCAAATAGAAAAATTCTGATTTCCAGTTACATCTTCCCTCTTATACGCTACTTAATACCAATATGGTCTAACTGCAAGAAATACTTACTACTTGCTACCGAGAATATTATAAGGAAATGTGCTAAATTTGTTCTTCTATTAAAGCGTCGGGATCATGTGAAGCTGGACCTTACTCAACAATTGAACTGGTTACTTCCTCAATACTTATCTAAGTTTGTGGAGTTTATGAAGCTGAATTTGCATCAACATGAATATTTTCAACCTATGCTTGCTGATATTATTGATGATGAAGGAATTCATTTCACGAGATATGGAAGTTATATTAATTTTAACAATTAATTTAGTATGCATTCCTTCATTAAGCGAACAAAAATACTTATTAATTCTTTATCGTTTGACATTACTAATAAATAATACTTTAAATTTTAAAACTTGTAAATCATTATTATTTAACCATTTTCTTAATTTACAACTGAGTGAGTGCAATATTGCAGACACATCAAACATTGATTCAACTCCTTAGTTTACATTTTAATAATTTAACCATTAATCAATTGACGCGGCAGTAATCTACTAAGTATTTTGAGGTCAAAGTTTCCTAAATCTACAGTTTTTCATAAATTTTCTCTTATTATTTAATCTTTTACTGTCTGTTACTTAAAAATTTTCCGATAATGTAAAGACCTGTTACATTCAGGGTGTTATCGAGTATGAAATAAATAAATAAAAAATATTTAATATCATTCAATTGAAATTAAAGAGAATGAAAACATAATTGAATTGAATTGATTATAAAATTTTAAATGTAAAAAATTTCCCTACCTCAAAAATACTAACAAAGTATTCCCTACCTCTTTAAATTGTGAACTTTAATATTGATTACAAACTCTTTGAATTCTTTATAATTATAATTGTATAGCATACCTCACTTTTTTACAGCACGAATCCACGAATTACAAGTTTGCATTATAAAACGAAACTGTAATTCGTAATTTTTAGACCACCACCAAGTACCAACAAAGTATTTTATTTGGATTATGTATTAATGCAACAAATAGGTGATTAGTTTTCTGTATCTGAATTTCATTTTTTACCTAATTTAGTTTGTAGTAACATCGAAATTTCACTTAAAGACAAAATGATATTAAATTGCTGTCGTTTTTGTTTTATTTTATATTTCTCCTGTATAATACATTGTGGGAGTACAACCACACCACGAGTGCTGAATATGACTTCTTTGTTAGCAGAATATGAGAATTGCATGAATACTATTTTTGTACACACAACACATGAAGTAACTCAAGGACCGTTTAATATACCTGTATCAATTTGGCATGTGAATGGAAGTGGTAGTGGTGTAACCACTTTTAAGTTCCCAAGGAGAATATTTCCGGTATGCTTATTTCTATTTTCCCCAGAAAATGAACCTAATTATAGAAGCAACGGATTTTGGCATACGATTTTCATAACTTTGGAAATACTTGGATTCAGGTAGACAAAATATATTAAAAAAGTTATTGATAAAACTTGTTATTAATATTAATGTAATTTACATTTGTAGTAGGGGAAATTTTGAGTTTTCTGATCAAACTAACTTACGCGTTACAATTCATTTATTTACTAACAACATGAAAGGTCTACAAGGAGGTATTGAAAGTGTTAACTTTTCCCCGTACTACGCACAAATTGTATTTTACGAACTGGAATTCTCACCTAAATATCACGAACTCTCCTACCTAACGTACTTGAGAGATATTAAAATTTTCATGAGGTTTTCTAGTCAAACCATTCAATTATCCATTTTGAGTTTTAAAAATGAATTTCCAAAGTCAATCAGAGCAGAAATAGAAAAAACTTTTAAATCCGTGACAAAAAGTGGAAATTATTTTGTATTATTTACAAAAGTTCGATTCGGAAGAAACAATCTTCCTATTTGGCAAGTTACGGAAGATGGAAACCACACCTTTAGACAAGACGTTATTCTTCAAAGTGTTCGTATGCACATTGCAAAATATTACAACAATCCATTTAAACAAATTCGTAGAAAAGACACGTAAGTGAATTCTTAGATTGGCTTAGTTAATCACAGTTAAGCGTTTTGTGTCTAATTTTTTGATCCTCAAACTTTCTCGTTAAAGATCTTAGATAAAACTTTAGACGTGATATTTCTTTTTATCTTTTAACAAAATTTGTTTATTTTCAGCGAGTTTGGGATTGGATATGAAATTAAGACTGTGGATGATTTTATAAAAATATTATGCATTGAAGTCATGGATATTTGGACTGAGGAGGAAAGACCATTGTTGCCCAGAACACTTGGAGATTTAATGGAAGCTATAAATCTTGTAACATTTATACCAATATCGAAGCATAATTGGTATAAGAATTTATACAACTCATATATTGTTTTCACAATCAACAATGTTGCTTACAGTTTCTTAACTTGCGATGGAGTAACAAATAATTTTGACTTTTCATTCTATGCGAACCCTTACGATTTGTTTAGTTGGATCTGCTTTCTTATCACTTCGTTTTTACTATTACCTGCTATTATTCTCATAATACTCATTGCAAATAACAATAACCTTCATTTTTCATATTCTGATCAACTAAATCTAATTTTTGAAACAATTATTCATAACTTTTCTGTAGCACTCGAAGTCAGTCCAATTTTACCTCAAATTTTAAGAAAATATTCTAAAGAATTATTTATGGCACAATTTATGCTTGGACTGTGGATTTTCTTAACTGTGACATTTGTTAATGCATATAAAGGTGTTATTACTTCTGAACTTACACGACCTCCAGATTCAAAATCAAAATACACCATGTTTAATCAAACAACTGAATTTTTCTATGTTACGCCAAAAATATCTCGGTTTCATCTAACAGATCTAATGCATTTTAGACGGATTGCTAATATTATGGGCTGTTTTTGTTTTAAGAAAGATTATACTTTCGCTGATGCAGTTTGTAAACCCGTAGGTCGTGAACGCTTGACGTGTGAACAAACTCTAAATTTTGTTGCAACAACAGCTAAATTTGATACGGATTCATCACTTGGTCAACCGTTTTGCAGTTATGCAAATTTAGTTGAACCGATACTTCGATTCATATACAAAAATGGTTCATTGTCCTTTAAAATTGACGTTTATAAAATTTGGAACATTCGAAAGAAACTTTGTAATTACAATATTTGGTTATTCTTAGAAAACAAGGATTCACTGAAAAATTTACCAACGCAAATATTATCACTAACTACAGATGAATTGAATAGTACTACTAAAATCTATGAAACAATGTTCAAGTACACGAGAACATGCAAAAGAACTGGTGTGATTGATACTGTAAAAAATTTGAATGGATTTATTGGATACGTTGAAACACAAACCAATAAGCCAGATTTTCCATATAAGAAAGGGAAATCAACATTTTTAGAATTCAATCAAGGATTTACATTTGAAAAATCTTTGAAGGTATTGCCAAGGGGTAATTTAATTTTCTATCGTCGAATGTGTCTTTTAATGTCATCAGGAATTTATAATATTTGGATCGAATGGTTTAACATTCTGTTCCCATCGGAAGGACAAATGTTTATAAATAAAGCAAAGAGAATTCAAACTATTAATGAACATCCCAAAGCGTTGAATTTACAGTCAAATATTACAACAATTTTCATAATATTTGGAGTTGGAATTTTAATCGCTTTTCTTTGTTTTTCATTTGAAATATTAATAATAGTCATCAGTTTAATCAATACATTTCCATATTGATCGGACTATAATTTATGTAAATGTTTTGTTTATCAAATTTTCAAAGCTACAAAAAATGTTTGCTAAAACTATACTTGAATAAATTAAACAGAAGTTTAAAAATCTCATGTTACAATTTATAACAATGAAATATTAGTTATTAAATTATTTTTATTTTAACGTGATTATTTGCATGATTTGAGATGTTGGGTTAAGTTAGATTTCCAATTTGTTTTATAATGACATTTTGCACAAGTAAATTGAGGTTGAACTCCACAGCCATATTTAATATGAGATGCTAAATTTCGTTGATGTAGGTAAGTTCGACCACATTTTGAACATTTGAAAGGTCGATATTGACGTAGAAAATCTAAATTAAAAGTAACATATACATATGTTTAAATTCTTAATTTTTAGCCGCAGACAGCTTGCTGGCGAGGCTTATGGTTTTACTCACTTCCGGCCGTCCGTACGTCCCCCTTTTTTGGCTGTTTGCAACGTCTTGACACCCATTTGAAACTCCGTGCTACCCATGTGCAACGCGTTGCAACCCACTTGCAACGTGTTGCAACGTATTGAAACGCACTTGCAACGTGTTGCAGTCTTTTTGCAACGAGTTGCAACCCACTTGCAACGTGTTGCAATCCTCCTGCAACGCGTTGCAATCCACTTGCAAAGGGTAACAATCTACTTGCAACGTGTTGCAATCTATCTGCAACACGTTGCAATCCAGTTTGGTACTTTTCAATATTTCATTGGTTTAGAATTGAGTGAAGACGAACTCTTAAATCTTTATATAATTCCAATTAAGAAGTTTTTATTAAACTGTAATTGTATTTCTAGCAAGTGAAAAAAGTGATAGATCAAACATACATACATATATTGAATATTTTAATCGGAGGATGCAAATTAGCAAGAATCGATTGGGACAATTTTTATTTTATAATAAAGCAAATGATTGTTCGAATATTTTACAAGCGATTGGTATTTATAATATTTATATGGAAGAGAGTTATTCTTATACTCAATTTTGGATGAAGTATCATTTTATAAGACGTATGTATGAGTAAGTTAAAGTATTAATTATATTTTATATATATTAATTAATTCTTAACGTAGTATTCCTGAGATTACTCAAGGGTCTACCAGGATGCCGGAAGCGTGCTGATTATAATTATTCTGCAAGAATGACTACAAAATCTACAAAAAGTACAAATATTTCTGGTAAAATGAAAAGGAATAGAAAATTATCAGATAGTGGTCAACAGACTTAATTTGAAACTGTTGATTTGTAAAAAATAAATAAATAAAAGATTTGATTTTTTTATTCTCAATCGATTTATATAAATGAAGTTTAAAAAATTATTTTCTGTCGCTCGTTAATAAAATCTACAAAAAACTTAATTTTATTCTAAACACTCACAAACGCACAACAACGACTTTATACCGCTAACTTTACAATAATGAAAGCGATAATTTTAAACAAGACGGAGTAAACAATCAAAATTTTGAGTTTATATTTTTAATTCATTCATTCAGTTTGATTACATTTAGATTTCGATTGATTTAGTTTATTTTAAAGGTAAATTTAAATAATACTCTTCTTACTTACAATTTAGTGGGTTGGATTGCACCGTTGCTGGTCCACCCAAAAAGTTAAAGTTCTTGCGCAGCATAAGGTGTATTAGAACAACATGCGCAAGTTGTTACGTTTTTTCTCATTCACCTAACAATCTAATAGAAATTTGGGTGGACCAGCAACGGTGCAATCCAACCAATTTAGTGTACTAATTATCATTTTTTTTACATTTCAGTTACCAAAAGCCGTGAAATTCATTCAGAATGCCTTATGCAAATCAACCTACAGTTAAATTAACGGAATTGACAGGAGAGAATGTCAAATTCCAAATTGAAGACACGGATCTTAGGTATGATATACTTTGGTTGGGTTTTGCTTTTCTAAAATTAGAGTCGAATGCTTTCTTGTTTTGTTTTAGTGTTGCGAACAGCCTTCGTCGTGTTTTTATTGCTGAAACTCCAACAATGGCAATTGATTGGGTTCAACTGGAATCTAATACAAGTGTTCTAAGCGATGAATTCATTGCTCATCGTGTTGGTATGATTCCACTTACTTCTGATCAAGTAATTGAAGCAATGAGATACAGTCGTGTAAGTACATAATTTTTACTAATCTTTAATTTAAACCAACTGCAATATTTTTGTTATCTGTCACACAGTTGAATTTAACCTTTCTTTTCTTCAATAATTATCTTAAGCATTGATCTTGTTACCTTCTGTGGCATTATAATTGTTCTTCTTGTTAAAAATCCAAGCGATGCTCCAAGTTGTCCTCTTCTTCTTTTAAGATTTCTAACTACTTCAACTTCATGTGTTTTAGCAATCCTTCTAAATTTTTCTAAAACAAAACTAATGGTAGCAACTACTATTCCAAAAAATAGAATAAAGAAAGGGCCATATAGATTTTGTAATTTAAGAGGTTTAAATGGTTCATCATCTTCAACGTATTTTAAATTAGTATCAAATTTATCTACTTTAGAATTAGAATCACGAGCTAATATTCTAAATTTGTTAGCTACTCCTTGTGTGTACATATCAATATATTTATCACCCAATCCCATTTCCAACTGTGGTGCATGAAATTTGTTAAGAATGGATGTTAAATGTGAATGTTTCTTAAGAACCCATGAAGAACCCACAGGTGGTGTCAAGTAGTCGGATATGAAGAATTTATGACGCATATTCCAATAACGAAGTTCCATCATATAGTCAATATAAGCTCTGCAATAATGAAGAAAATATAAAGTGATTATTTAAATACTTAAATTTTACTTTTAACCTGTAAATGATGCATACAAATTTTTTCGTTACAGTATTATCCAAACATGAATATTTATCTGTTGAAATATCAAGTTTGATTCCAATTTCTCTAATATAAGAAACAGGTGATTCTGTTATAAAAAGTAGACCAATTCCACCAAGACTCTTAAGTCCATAACTATAAGAACTTGCAGATAATTCAGCAAAAGTAGATGGTGGTTTTTGTAATGTAGGAAATGTAAGGAATAGGAAAAGTTTACTACGATATGCACATGTAACTACAATTGCAATTAATAGCCAAGTCCCTGCAAATACTCGAGATGGAATCGTATTAAATGGCAGTGGTACACCTTGTTCGAGTAGAGCACCAACGATTAAATATGTTGATTGAAAATAACTCAATTTACGATTTGCTTTCTTAGTTTTAGGGCGTGTATTTAACATTTTTGGTTCGGATTGTTTAGGAAGAAATATACGAGCTTTAGGCCATTTTTGCCACTTGGATACTATCTGATTCATGTTGAGGGTAGATTCTATATCGTTGGAATTCGTTGTATTTTCTAATGTTAAACTTCCGACATTTTTGAATATTGTAAAATTGTCAGATGTTTTACTGAGGAGGTGAGGATTATGGTTAGATTTCCTAAAAAATTTGTGATACATTCCTACTTTTGTCTCATTTTGATGGTTGTCTTCAATTAGAATTGTAGTATTATGAAGTGCTCGATATGTGAATAATGCAATAATTGTTGTTACTAATATAGCCACCCAAGCATTGTTTCTAAAAGGATAGAATATAGCTTCCCAATTAAAAAATGGGGTTGGCTTTGTTGAGACAAGGACAAGGAATGCATTAAATACAGGAATTGTAAAATCAAATTCATGATTCCTTTCGTAAGATGTTGCAACTGAGAGACCAATGTCAGCTTCGCCAGACAATACTTCACCCATGATTCCATTCCATGAACCATTTTGTAGTTTTGTACCAGTTAAACCACCTGTATAATCAAAAATGTATAAATTCATATTAACTATTTCTAATTTTCTATTAGCTTATGATCAAAAAGTAAACCTGATGCTTTTTTGAGTGAAAATGTAAAATTTAGCGTCCTTGCAATTTCTTTCAAAATAACTTCCATCATACCTACGATTTCCAACTCTCCATTTTTACCATTTACTAAAAGTACAAGAGGTGGAGCAGGTGGTGCAGTACATCTTAATTTGAATCCATGTAAATTTTTTCTAGAATCATAAAACAATCCTCTACTATCCAAATTCTTCCAACCAGGTCCATCTTCAAAGCAGTAATAACAAAATCTCTGGATCTTTTGAATATTTCCTGTGTTTCTGTCACTCGTTACATGAATTCTAAATGGGTAATTTACTAAAGCTTGATTTAAGCCAAATTGATCTGTTTTTAAATATTGAGGTTCTGAAGTGTGAAAAACAAGAAACGAAAATTCAGCACCAGATTGTAGATTTGGATGTCCAAGAAATTGGAAAATGGTTTCTGGGGTCTTGAATTCTTGTAAATCGATTATGAAAGTGACACATTGTGGATGATGCTGTAGTATGAATGAAGATCCGAGGTATGTGATTATAGAAGACAAATCCAATTCACGTAGATTCAATTCAATTATTGGAATATTTGAGATACTGAAAATAGGAATTTGTAAATTTTGTATGCTAAACAGATATAGTAAATAGCTCATTTGATTTACCTGAATTTTTGTTGAGTAGAATTTTCTAGTCTTACAATATAGCAATTAGGCAAATTTGTTTCAATTAATGATTCTAGTGTAGTAATTTCCTGTGTCTTTGTAACAGATACTAAACAAAATAAAATTAATACAGCAAAGTATATTTGCATTTTAAATGTTTCTAATTGCAACTTTAACACCATTATTCTTGTCGTTTAATTTGTTTTTGTCGTCAGTGAATATGCTCTGTTTCTGTTTTATATAAAGCACTTTGCTTTCGCTTCGCGTGTTGTTATTCCTTAATTGTAACTAATTTTAATGTCATCATTTTGTTTTTTAGGAATGCGAGTGTGAGGATTTCTGTCAAAATTGCAGTGTTGAATTCAAATTAGAAGTCAAATGTCACGATGACAGAACAATCAATGTCACTTCGGCTGAATTGAAATCTACAGACCCACGAGTAGTTCCAGTTACTTCTCAGGGAAAGGACGATGATACCCATTATGAAGGGGATTCCACTGAAGGTAATCATAGCATGTCAAACTTAATAAGTTTCGACATTGCAACAGTACTTGTAACCTATTGCGATTTAGGTTTAGATATAATCATAATATCAAAATTGACATTTTTTGTTTTGTTTTTCAGACATTCTGATTGTGAAATTGCGCAAGGGTCAAGATTTGAAATTAAAAGCCTATGCTAAGAAAGGGTTTGGGAAAGAACATGCAAAATGGAATCCTACGGCTGGTGTTGCTTTTGAATACGATCCTGACAATGCACTTCGTCACACTCTTTTCCCGAAACCTGAAGAGTGGCCAGCAAATACACGAAGCGAATACACAGACTTGGACGATGATAAATGTTAGTTTTTTGTCTCATTAATTTAAAAGATGTTAAAATCTTGACTGAATTATTTATATAGTTGAAGCTGATTACAAATATGAAGAGAAGCCAAATCGATTCTTCTTTAATGTTGAGAGTTCCGGTGCGCTGAAACCAGAAAATATTGTGATCATGGGAATCGCTGCTCTTAAAAAGAAATTATCTGATCTCCAAACTCATCTTGCTACAGAACTCACTGCTGAACAGCAATGAATTTTCTCAAAAACAACAACAAACTATCTTGAAGAACTGTTTAACTTTTTAGTTAAATATTTTGTTTAATTTTTTTGTAATAAATTAGAGTTGTTCTTCTGTGACGTGCGATATGATGGTACGGAATCTTTGTCATCAAATATTTTACAGTTGTTCGTTGTACAAATGTAGAGACCTCGAATACATCGACAGAGATTGCAATCACGTGTTTTTACATCTCCTTCTTTTGTACACGCTTCTATAAAAAAGGTAACAAAATATATAATGTTTTCTAATACTATAAAAATCCTGATTTTATTACCGTGTATTTCTTGTGGTCTTTTCGTAGGTGGAGGTGGTCCACATGTAACATTTGAGCATGCCCAGGAGTTAAGGTGACAAATACATTGATTGCATTCCATCTGTCGAGTTGAACCTTCCATACAATCCTCTAAACGTAAAAGTCATAATTACACTACCGTATTATTGAAATGTTGTCATTTTTTACCATCGATGTTCTTGTTTTCGTACAGAGTTTCAACTTGATTGTAAACTGAAAAACCGTCAGTGTAGCTTGCTTTTTCTCGAAATGTTAGAGCAATACATCCTCGTTTTGTGCAAGCCCATCTTCCTTGGACACAGACGCACGCGTTACAATCAATAGCTTTGGTCATCCCCGAACTACAACTTGGCAACACTACATTTGGATTTTGTTTCTTGTTTCCCCAGACTTTCTTTACTGAATTTGTTTCTGTTTTATTCCCAGGAGCAGCGGTTGTGACTTTACTTCCAGCTTCTGGACACTTTTTCTTTGAGCAGAAGAATGACCCATCGACACATACACAAGCGTTGTTGCATTTTAATTTCTTCGTTTCACCTTCAGCACAAACCTCTTCCGAATCTAATATCAGATACTCAACATTAAGGAGAACACAGTCATATGAATTCAAGACTGAGTTTTACCTTCATAATCGTCGACTTCATCTTCTTCGTCGTCTTTTAGTTCGTCATTTACTTCTGTCTTAACTGGTTTTATGTTTACTTTATCCATTGTAAACATAGTTGTTGCCTCATTTTCCGCCTCTTCTGGATTTTCGCTGGAGATTAATGCTTGTTGGTAATGTTCCGTAGTTGAGGTCAGATTGGTCGGACTGTCTTTTACGGGTGTGTCATGTGACGGACTTTGATCAACTTCTGATTTAGAATCAAGACTTCCTACTGGCACAATTACTTCTTCCGCAAAAGGGGCGAGGTAATCATCATTCATGTAATCTAGATACAATTAAATTGTTCATTCTGAACATTGAAGTTTTGTTTATTATTACCTCGTGAATGTGGACCTGAGAGATCAATGTTAAATGTTTGTAGATTTGGAATTGGGATTTCTGAAGAATCTGCAGATTCGATTGAGCGTACGCGTGTACCACGAGATTCGCTTCGATAAAATTGAAGCAGTTTTTGGAATTCGCCATCAGGTTTCTGTGTATGTCTACCTGTAGCAAAATAATATTATAATCTTAAAAGGTTAATCAAAAATATTGATACAACTCACTGCATGAATATTCAATTAGAATTGTTAAAATACAAAAAATTAAAACTTTCATTTTTACAGCTACTAAACTTTGTTAGATATTTTGCACACTGTGGAATGTTGTAAGAATAATGAACCCAAATCCTAAATTACAACTCGTTTTACTACTCCCAAAAACAAGTTTTAACCTCTGGTTTGTAAATACAAGGAAAACGTCATTACTTTATTATTATCGTAAATTAAGAAAACTTAATTTAATTTTTAGATTTACCATATTTTTATTTAATACTGTTAGAAATGTAATTTTCTTTAATTAATTTAATGTGCTAATGAATGTTTTAGTAATGTAACAATTCTTACATTACTAAAACATTCATGTTATATTTCAAAATTCTTTTAGTGCTTCGTGTGTGTTTTTTTTTGTAAAAATATTCATAAAATTTTCAGGATAATATCAAATATTTAGCCAGGAGAGCTTCAGTAACTTTTGGATATAGCAAAAGTTAAACCGACTTTTACAGTAAATAGAAACTATACGAAAGCTCTCGAACAGCTTAAATCTATAATATTTTAAATATTGATTGTAAGTCTGTTATTATTTTAGTAGTTGGCATACATCTTGTTTACATTTACTCATTTTCTTGTCCTTGTGGGTTATATGAAAATAAGTATCCATTTTCAGACAAGAAAGCAATTGTAAAATTTTGATTTGAATTTTAAACATCAAAATTATGGATAAAACTTTAAGTCAACTTTTTAACTTTATCGTAAGCTGCTCAAATTTTTTTGGTCAAACAGCATTCAAATGGGATAAGCTAAATCAAACGTTAATATATAAGCATTCCCTAAGACATTACTTCGGTGAACTTATTGTTGTGCTAAACACTTTTCATGCAATATATCAAACTTTGATTGTGAATACTGACAGAGGTATTATTGTATTAATTCTGCATATTGTACACACTTCATGTGTAGGCATGAGTTGTTTAATGGTGTTTACATCCATTTTACTTCAAAATCGAACTATAAGTGTCGCAAATGCAATTTTCGCGGATATCCCTAAGGTTGCAGGTAATATTATCCATTATTGTAACTATAGGATAAATTGATTCGTTTCTTTATTTCAGATTTATGTAAAAGTAAAACTGATAAAGACAACGCTCAGAAGTGGCAATTTACTTGCAAAATAATAGCTGTTGTTTCAATATTGATTGCAATTCTATCAAGTTTAGGTACTATACCCTTGTTAATAGTCTTTCCTGACAAAGTTAGCGTAGATATAGTCTCACATTTATGCAAATTTAACAAAACTTTTATTAAATTGAATGAAAAATCGGTAAAGCCAGTTTTTCTACTCATCCAATCTTTGCTTATATTTGTTCATTGGCAATCAGTGTTAGTTTCAGGATCGTTACTGCAGATTATGACTAACTGGATACTCTACACATTAAAGCAAATATGTAAAATAACGAAAACAATACTAGTAGCTGATATTATGCTAGGAATTACAATGTACAAAAATCTATGTATTTGCTTGATTATGTTTAATCTTCTAACACGAAGCTACTTACTAGTTTTTGCAAACATCGTGGCGATGTGTATTAGTGTTGCATGTGCAGTATTATATTTAGGTTACAGCCATATATTAATTCTTGAAACATTTTTTGTAACGTTTCTTATGTTCGTGTTTACAACTTCATACTTAGTCATGGCATATTATAAATTTGGAGAAGTAAATCATAATTCTAAAAAATTCTTGTCAGCTTTAGAAAAAAACTTCAGGAAACTAAACGATGCTTCAATGTTAGAATTCATGAAAAATTATGTGAAATGCCTCCAACCATTAAAAATAGAATTGAATTCATTCGGTTATTTTAAGAAACCAAATAGTTTAACAATTTTAACTAAAATAATATCTTATTCTTTGAAAATTGTAATGATTACGAAAAAAATATTTTAAGGATCTCTAAGTTTGTTCAAATTGTTTTGTTCAAAGTTTTGTTTGATGAACTAGTTTCTACTCAAAATAAAGAAGACTTAAAGTACTACTTATTTAGGGTTTATTTCGTTATCATGTAGTATAGTAAACTATTATTATTTATATAGTATATAAAAGGGTTTGCGCTGCGACAAATGCTAAAATTACTTAGACTAGCTGAACAAGCCCCTGTGAAACAAGGTACCTTAACACTTGGCCTCTAGATTTTCGGTTTCCAGCAGGGGAAAACGGTGTAAAACAAACCGGAAATTTAGAGATGAAGTGTTAAAGTATCCCAATCAAATCACATAGGTTTTCCTAAAACGTAAGATTCTCAAGTCTTTAAGAGTACGGTCATTCGGTGTCTCAACAAGTATAGCATATACCAAATACTGCATGTATTAAGTTAATATTTCCCGTGTGAAATACTCTTTCATTTTGGTTTCCTTAACCTATTTTGGGCCCTCCTAAAATATTTGTTCTTATGAGAGGGTGTTGGCAAGTTCATCCAGATGATCATCCAAGATTTCAACATATTCACTTATTCTTCGACTTAAAACTTCAAACACAATATAACCAACATTATAATTTTGCCCAAATTATTAATATTAACATTTTTGTGATTAAATAATTGATTTTTTCTAAAAACACGAATAATTAAGTATTTCCAATCCAATAAAGTGCTTATGAAACACAACGAGCTGCTTGTGAGACAACATTCTTGTTAGAATTCTCCTTCAAAAAGTTAAGTTTAACTTGAAACACGAAGCATTAGAATTATGATTTGAATAATTGATATTTGACATATTCAATTTTCAATTCAGTTGAGTGTTTTAAAACATTATAATTTCCATGTTCACCAAAACCTTCAACAGGCAAAATTTAGAAATGAAGTAGCTCCTTTCCAAACATAAAACTCCTTCAACTTTCAAGACTTTAGATTTGCGAGCGTAGAATCAGTCAGTTTCTCAAATTTTAGAATTTAGAACATAAAATTCGTTTATTTTGATTACTTACACTCTCGAGTTACAACATAGGAAATGGGACTTCAAGTAAATTATACACTGAATTCTACAATCATTTTGGTCACCATTACCCTGCTTTGTCATGTATTTACATCTGAAAATATAAATGGAATAGAGGAAATAGTAGGCGATTACAAGGAATGTATGAATGTGATTTACTTAAGCAATCACCGAGATATTTACATAGGAGACTTAACGACACCAGGTGTACTTCTTACAAAAGCTTCGCAGAGTCGTTTCGAAAGCGTTTTTGGACTACAACAACCACGCTTACTTTATTTTTTGTTCCTCCCAAAACAATTTATGAAACCACTCTTAATCCGTCATAATGAATTTTGCTATCAGACTTACTTCTTGTTTCCATTGGACAATGATTATATTTATGATGTTTTTGGGCCAATTCTACAAAACGAAAGAAGTGTCTCTATTCATGTTTTTGTTGAAAGTGTCAGTGATTTTTCATTCAAGTCTGACCCTAATGCTAATTGGAGCAAATTACTTTCATTGACTATTTTATTATATGTACTAAAAAAGGATGAATGTAGTAGAAGAGGATATTCCATTCAATCATGTGCAGCAGTCCTCACTAATAAATTCAAATTCACAAAATTTGAGTTTTTGGAAATATCACCACCATTGTCCGGGATTTCA
>JAQGCN010000746.1:0-15422 GCA_034699725.1 Friesea truncata | reverse complement strand
TGTGCATGTTCCTTTCGATGTAGTCTTAATGCGCTGTGACTTGTAAATCCACGCTCACAAATGATACATTTAAATGGACGAAATTTATTCGGCAGATGAGTTAATACGTGCGTTTCCATCAGACTATCATGAAAATAAACAGAACACACTGGACACTTGCTGGCAGGCTCGTAATACTTTGGAAATAATTCTGTAGAGTAAATAAATATTAAATAACTTAAACTTCTGTCAAAATCTATTGTCTTACCTTCAATTTTTTCGTCTTGGTTTAAAACTTGTAATTTTCTCCAAGTTTCCAAATTTTGTTTGGTCCAAAGGCCTCTACTACCTTCTTCAATTTCGAAACTCGTGCTGTCATCAATATCTGAGAAAGTAGTACAAACTTTAGTAAAACTAAATTAGGTTGTTTCTGAAACAAAATTAATAAAATTCGGAACAAACCTGAGTCTGTTTTATTCGGTTCTTCTGTCGACTCTTCTTCCCCATCATTACTTCTATCACCTGAAGAGTGTTTTCTTTTTCTTGTAAGTTTTCCATCCTGTGACTCTTGGTTTATAAAACGGCGAGCACGGTAAGTCTTCGCTTGCTCAGCCCGTTTCGCCCGCCGAGTTAGTAATTCTTCCGGGGGCAGAGAAATCAGTTGTGCCTTTCTACGTTGCCTTTGTCTTTCTCTATTAGCTACCTTCACTGCTTCACGTTTATCTGGAGCATAAGCTGTACGACGTGCACGAGAAGTCCTCGTTTGCTCAGCCTGTTTCGCCCGCAGAGCTAGTAATTCATCCAGGGGGAGAGAAATCGATTCTTCACTTCTACGCTGCCTTGCTTGTTCTCTATGAACTTTCTTCACTGCTTCTAGTTCATCCGGAGTATAAGATGCACGCTTCCGTCGTTGATATTCCCGCTGTTGTGCTCTAATAGCCATTTTTACTTCTGGTGTTTCATTAGCTCTCCTTAATCTTGCTGCCTCTCTTTGCAAGCGGCGACGTCGCTCCAACGTCGTTTCGAATTCGTCTTCGTCCGTATCGGTCTCCATATTAGAAAAGCGCTACTGGAAAAACAAAATATTAATTCACAGATGAATGTAATGTTAGGTTAGTTGTAAATTGCATTAAAATTGTTAAGCATATTAGATTATGTGTATACATTCAGTTAATTACTTACATTTCAGTGTAAATTAAGTAATTGCTTTCTTATATCTCCCGAAGTAATACTTGAATAAAGTTAAAATTCTTAAATGAAACTCAGCACATGTCATACAAACAAAAATAATTGAAAAAGAATCCTGCTGAGTTTTTGAATTCTTTAGCGGGTGTTTTCGTTCAAATTCAAGGTTGGGCTATACCAAAGGCAAAAGGGGGACACATAGAATTTTTCTAAGTTTTTTGAAAAAAAATTTTTTGCGGATTTCTTCATAAAAATTCGATTCAAGACATTTAAAGTCGATTCTGAGAAATTTTTGAAAAAAAAATTTTTTTTTCAAAAAATTTCTAAGTTTTTTAAAAAGTACTTTGAAATTTTTTTTTTTTCGTTTCCTCATAAGCGACAAAATGACCTTTACAAAAGTTGTTCAGAATAAAATTCTAGACATCTTTTTCCTTTGCCGTTTTTACATATAGTCCCACATTGTGGGATTAATTCATCTGTTAGGTGAAAATGGACGAACCTAACATGCAGATGAATCCCACAATGTGGGCTCACAGAAAAAAATTCCAAAGGGGAAAGTTGTTTAAAATACAATTCTGAACAACTTTTGTTGTTCAGATAAAAAAAATTTTTTTTTCAAAAATTTCTCAGAATCGACTTTAAATGTCATGAATCGAATTTTTATGAAGAAATCCGCAAAAAAATTTTTTCAAAAAACTTAGAAAAATTCTATGTGTCCCCCTTTGGTATAGCCCAACCAACGTCTATAAGGTTTGAGACTAAAAACTCAAACTCACACCTTAACGGGGCGCGAAACTTGGAGGGAAACTCAATTTAGCGTTTGCGTGTGAGTTTGAAGCTCTTCAAACGCAGTATGCACGTCCTCTATTTTAATTTAAGTCAAGCCAATGCAGAAGTTTTGTTTGTGCGTACACAACAACACAACTATCCTTTTCATTAGCGAGCAAAACAAATGTATATACTTTATTTTATTTTACTGAACCTCAAAATATAAGCAACTTTAATATTAAATATCACCAACCAACTTCAATTCCTCTTTTGAATTTGAAAATATTCTGCAGTATTGCTTTAAACCATAATTGTAAGCACCAGATAAAAACAATTAAAACTATTACTGTTGAGAATGCCGACACAAGACAACGAAGCATTTCTAGAGTTGAACAAAATACTTTTTTTTCAAAATAAAAAATACAAAATGAAAATACTTTTCATGATTCATCCAAAATACTTTGGGCTACAAGTCAAAATCAAAACTCAAGCTACAAGTCAAAATACTTTGGGCGGCATCGGCCAAAATACAAATACAAAATACTTTTTCAAAATACAAAATGCAAATTGTATTTTGAGAGTGTATTTTATTTTGAGTGTTTAAAAAGTATTTTGAGAGCAAAAAAAGTATTTTAAATACTTTTCTTCTGTTCGTTGTCGTTGAAAATACAAAATACAAAATACTTTTTGTATTTTGTATTTTGAGCATTTATTTTGTTCAACTCTGAAAACTTTTTTTCAAAACTTACTTCCTTTATTCTGATTTCAATTGTACCAATATCCTTCCTTGAAAAAGGAAATGAAACCAAATACCGCATTGTTCGCTGATGAAACCCTTTGGTTAAGAATGTTATTCAACGACGTACACGTCACAGGAGGCGTAGCTTAAAGTGATGGTGATGGATGACCTTTGGAAAGTTTTGGAAATATGGTTTATGTTATAGGATTTGGTTCATCATTATTATTTTAATTACTTTCCAAACTACAACTGAAATAGATAAATGAGATGCTTAAGAACGAAACGAATAATAATTTATCCGTAGTCAATATTTTGGAACAATCACACGCGCATAACACCCTGAAGCATTAGTTCTTAATGCCACTCATTATTATGCAGAAAAAGTTGTTTTAAAATATGCTAAGTTTATATTAATAAGCATAAATGAGTTTAGTCAGAAAAAAGCATAGAACCTTTCGAGTTTTGATTTTGAAGAGTAAAGTTTTTGAAAAAAGATGGAGAATAATGCAGAAGACGAAGATTTAGCAGCAGAAAAGCATTTGATTCCACAATCAGGGAAGCCATTGATACCAATTATTGTTAAAAATACTCCAAATGACGGGTGCGAAGAATCAAAATCAGTTCTCCGTAGAACAAGTATTGTAATTATTGATACAAGTGTCGGATTTTGGAAATCTTACGGAGGATTAGTAATGGCGTTGTTAGCTAGCGTATTCTTCTCGGCTTCAATGTTAATAATTAAATCCATGGAAGTGTATGGTCTTCAGCAATTCGGCGCAGCATTACTCTTCAATTTAGGAATTTTTATTCCAACCGTATTTGCTATTATTTTTAATGAATGTGGATGGGGTTGGAGAAACAGACCTCGAGTTTTTCAAGGGCTTTTTCCAATTGAGACACCGGAGCAATGGAAGACGCTTTCCATGTTGGGGGTAAGCATTTAAGAATTTCTTCCTTGTGGAACAATTCCTTCTAATATTATATTTGTAGATTCAAGCTATTCTACAAGGAGCTGCGGTTATATTTCGAACATGTGCACTCCGATTTTTAGAAATAGGGGACATGACTGTTATTGTTTTCAGCTCTCCAGTTGTGACAACGGTCATCGCTCATTTTGTCCTAGGTGAACAATGTGGAGTAGTGTTCATTGGAATTGCTTTATTTACTTTGGTGGGTGTGGTTTTAATTACAAAACCACCAATGCTTACTGGACAAGAAGGATTTGATTCTAATACACTGGTAGCAATTTTATCAATATTTTATTTTTAATTTAACTTTCTCTTGATTTCATAGATTTTTCGAATTTACTTTAATTGGTTTACTTAAATTTTTTTATTCTTACAGATAGGAAGTGGAATAGCAGCAGGAGCGTTAATTTCTCTGTCGCTCACTTTTGTAGTAACGAGAAAAATAAAAGACCAACATGTACTGGCAATGACCTTCATTCTTTCGGCAGTGGGAGTTGTAATATCCTTACCCTTGTTCCTTATTTTTGAAAATTGGGATTCCATCATTCCAGAATATACAGAAAGTCTTTTAATGACATTGGGATTTTTCATGGCTTTCTTTGCAATGACGAGTATAATGCTTGCATTAAAAATGGAAAATGCTGGACTAGTTGCACTGATTCGCTCATGCGATGTTATATTTGCTTTTGTGTTTCAATATATATTTTTAGGTGTCACTCCAGATTTACTCAGGTTAATTATAACATAAACCACAAATTATTTATGAGTTTTAACTTCCTTTTTATTAACATAACACAGCGGAATTGGAGCTTCTATCGTTTGGCTTGGTGTCCTTTTTGCTGGATCTCACAAGTATTGGAGTGACAAAAAAGCTAGAAAAGATGCGATAAAAAATCGAATAACAGCCGGATGCCAACTTTAATAGCTTTCATTAATAGAATAATAGTTACAAATTGTTAAACTATAAATTTAAGCTGTTTTAGGAAAAACAAACCCAGCCAACCAGGGGTATAATAAAATAGCGAAAGCAACCGTGATAGACACATAATGCTTTTTAGGCTTCCCTGTGAGGAACAGAGTCGAATAAAACGCTAATTTTTCATCACCGCTTGAGGTTTGTACTCACGTTTCCAGTTGACCTCTCGTTGAACTGGATGGAGTTCTCGTGAAATTCGGACATTATAATACAGCTTGTTGGAGGGGATTATCTCTAAAACCATATTTTTCCACAATTCCATTTCCATTTCTAATTCCTATTTTCGAGGTAAAAAAACTGAACAATACTTCATTGGAAATACAATGGAAGTAAAGTCATATCGTCATAAAGTAAGCCTATCGATAGACCGAAAATATTTAAAATCCGGTGTAACCAGCTTCCTCCTCGATTATGGCTGATGTAGATGTCGCTTGACGTTCAATTTCAAGTTCATTGTGTTTGTTAAGAGGATCGCTGCTATAAGTTTGGATAAACTTGGACAAATTATCTCGTATGATCGGAAATGTGGGTCGTTTGTTTGGGAGGTTTAACCAGCATGGACGCATAATATTGTTGTATAATTCCTCAGGTGCCTGTTTTGGACAACTCATTCTGAGGCCATGTTCCAATTGGTCCGTAAAGTGAAGATTCCACGTCATGCCTATTATAAAAGAGTACAGTACATTATGACTTCTTATTTCTAATGTATTGTGTATACCTGGGTATGGCACTTCAGCAAATGTAAATATTTCCCAAAGAAGAATTCCATAGGACCAGGCGTCTGACATGCTAGAAAATGTAAGGTCTTTCAATGCCTCGAGAGCCATCCAACGCCACGGGAGTGGCTCTTGACTCTTTTTTACGTATGAGGCATAGCCATAAAGTTGGCGAGACAATCCAAAATCTGTGATACGAGCCACTTTCATTTCTGTCAGTAAAACATTCCTGGCAGCCAAGTCACCGTGAATAACCTAAAAAAGTGTATTGATTAAATGGTTTATATCAGGGTAACTAAACTTGTTTACATAAAATATAAGGAAATGATCAATGTAAAATGAATGATATTGAAGCTGATTTGTGTAACGTCCTTAGACCAGCGTACCTTCTTATTGCTCAAATATTCCATTCCATCTGCTACTTGGATGGACCAATTTAAGAGATCTTTGAATGTTAGTTCACATTTCTTTGAACTATCCGCCCCTTCATTCAAATAAACCCTACCCAAAAAACACATTGAAGCGATTTATATTTAAGTTGAATCACTAACGTGTCTTTGGAGTCTTGATATGTAAGTCGGTTTGTTCGAAGATACTTTTGCAAATTTCCAAATTCACAAAGTGGGACAAATATGTAAACGATTCCTAACAAGATACCATATTATTTACTTAGAAGCTATATTTCCAACTGCGTGTAGAGACTAAGCTAACCTTTGTTCAAATATTTAGTGCTCGCTCCAATAAGTTGAACAATATTCTCGTGATATCCCAAGTAGATCATAATTTTAAGTTCAGACAAGAGTGCTTTTAAAAAACCTTTTTCTGCATTCTTCTTTGTAGTTTTAACAGCAACGGGCCGACCATCCACGATTCCTTTGTATACAACCCCAAAAGCGCCTGCGCCTAATACTTCCGTCGTATCTAGTAAAAAAGCTGAATTAAAGGGATTGCAGTGGTACAGTCAATGTCATTTTAAACCTATTTTAAATTTGCTGTCGTCCAGTTCATACAAAGTGTCATACGGAACTTGATGAGTGAATTCGTGCGCAAACTCAAAGGAACGTCCTCCGATTGGTTCTTTTTCTCCTTCTCGAAATTCAGCAACTTCTGCCTTGGTGAGCCCAACCTGGAACCCAATTTATGTTTGAGCTAATTTGTATTGTGTTACATTGTAGAATGTGGTAACTAACATTCTCCTTCCTGATAAACTTCATGTAGATCAAGCAGAGACTCGCCACTAATAAAATTGTAACCGGAATTCCGATAATAGCTCCAAAATTTAGGCCATCCCCTTCAACACTGTACTTGAATATTTTCACATCTTCTCCAAGAATATTCACTGCACGACAAACATAATTCCCAGCATGTTTGGCCTCTACTTTTGAAATTTGATGAAAGAGGCTTCCATTTGCAGTGAGGTGCGCAGGAATTTCATTCCCATCTTTCTTCCAACTTATGGCGGGTACTGGACGACCAGTAGCAGTACATGTGAGTACTTGATTATGTGCGCCTAGTCGCAGAACAAGTTCGTCGGTTTCATTCACAATTTTCGGTATGGCTCCAACTGTTGTGAACAAGTTTGACAACTTTTTATAATCAGAGCGTAAAAATTCTGGATTTTCAAAAATATGTCGATATACCAATAACTTTAGTCTGAACGGATTCCAATCTAAAAGTAGAGTCGTAGTATAAACTAGCAGCACAGCTAACACTTTCTATTTCTCGATGCATAGACTTAATTGTAAGGGATGAAGTATCTCTCAAATTTCCTGTCCAATTGTAATCTATGACTTCTACAAGAACCTTGTATGTTTAGAATCTGAATTTAAATTATACTTAGAAAATTACGAACCTTCTACCTCTGTTCCGTTTTTCCAACGAATGTTCCAAACGGCAGGTTTTACCATAATTGCCGACGAGAATTTACACTCAAATGTTTGCGGCATTGTTTCGTAAATTTGGGAATCAGCCGGAACAACCTTGATTAATATTAGTTGTCCCCTTCTATATTCATAAATCTCATTCTCAATGTCCATCCAATCTGAATCAATATTAGCACCATTTACAACAGACGAAATATAAAATTATGCATCACTTACTACTGTAAAACCGTCGGTGTATGATATCTCCAGTGAATGGTACTGCGAATTCTTCCAACTCAAACGAGCTGCCTGACATACAAAATGTTGCACCACCATTTCGAGAGTTAAAAGTTTCTGGAAACTCTAGTCCACTTGCGCTGTCACTCATTACATGAATAGCAGTGTAGCTTCTATTGACAAATAGCTGTAACATGTGTAAATGTTATTTTATAAGTTGTCAAAACCAATATAAGAATGTTATAGTTTGTAATAACCGGAAATACAAATTCCCTCTTGAGATCCATCATCGCTGAATTTTCAGCTTCAATGATGGCAAAATATGATTCTTTATCCATGCCTTGGGATAGTCTGAAGCTCTGGCAAATCACGTTGAGTCTTACATCGTCTCCTACAACGTTGTCAATAAATTTAATTGCCGTTGAGATTGTTCCTGGAAGTTTACGATGGAGTGTCAATTGAGTGACTTGACAATAAAAACGATTTGATACATATTAAACATGAATTAATATAAAACGTTTTAATTTTGTACTTGGATTCTCTATTGGATTTGGACGATTCGTATCCACTGAAACAATACTCTTAAATTCAAAGAATAGTTCGTCCAAAACTGAATTATTAGCTTGGCTATCAAAATATATGAAGCAGGTATACGTCCCTAAATAATTCTTAAGAGTATCTCTTGGCACATCCGCGTACAAGCCTTGGTACGTATCCACTGATTTAGTAAACACTAATTTAGGAGTTGCATCTAAGGTAAGGTTTGTAAAAATTGATTTCGCTGTAACTGTAACTTTATATCGAGAGTGGGATGGGATACATGGAAGATGAATGCGGCTATAAGCGATTCTATCTGTATAGAATGTATCCGTAGTAACTTGCGTTTTCAAATTTCTGAGGAATGACGGTTTCCCTGAATCTGTTAAAAATTTATTTTGTATGGGCAATTCTAATTACAATTCCAGTTTTTGATTATTTCTTAAAAGTAAACTAGCTTACCCTCGAGGTAAATAAAGAAGTTTGCTTCTGGTGTTTGGGGGTGAATTCCATGAAATATAAAATTACCGGATCTCGGATAGTCGTGACGTGGGGGGCGTCTTCTTTTAGACATTATGTATTGCCTTGCTTCAAATTTTGACGTATAGAAACTATAGAGTGCTTGGACGCTACGAATCCGCACAGCAACACCAAATGTGAAATTATTTCCATTCGAAAAGGGAAGAACGTCCTTGTAATATTCGACCTCGATAGCTTCTGTTGGCTAAGACAAAAATTATTTAAAACATCCTTGTACAATATATCAATATCTATTCAAATAAAAGAACGAACCTGTATTCCGTTATAAGTAAATTCAATTGGTTCCTTGGAAGAACAAATAAGTTGGATCATGTTATACTCTCCTATAATTCTAATTACGTTTGGCCCTAAGCAGCTTAAATTGATGTCAAGTTTGCTCAGTTGATAAAATGTGCAATTAAAAGGCTTGTAAGAAAAATATTCGTTTTCAAACAATGTAGTGTTAAGACAATTGTTGGGAAGTTCAAGTGGCTTGTAGTCTGATCCAAGTTTATAGTAAGAGTGGCCATTTACTATTCCTATAAATAGTAAAACTCTGAAAATATACATTACTACTATGGATTCAAATCTTCTCGTTCAAATCTTCCAATTGGAAATAATGGACGAAAATAAGAACTAAAATAGACAATCCAATTTTTAGTAATTATTTTCCTATATTCGAATTAATCTGTGAGATAATTCAACTGAAAAGAATGCAGCGGCCATTTCTATTCATTCAACATTTCCGGAACCGCAAAGGTTTCCTGAATTCCAAATCACATCCTGCCTGTCTGTCAGATAATTCAACTGAAAAGAATGCAGCGGCCATTTCTAATCATTGAACATTTCCGGCAAACCGCAAAGGTTTCCTGAATACCAAATCACATCCTTCCTTGGTCCTGTTTCAGTAACTGAAATTATAAGATTCATACATAACTTTTAAAATCTGTTACTTTCTCCAAATACAAGGATCTTTATAATTGACACAACGTAAAAATACAAAAATAGTGTCAAAAAAAACTTAGAAACCAGGTTAACTAACAAGAGCACTCGAACTTTCTCCCCTCTTTTTTCTTACAAACAAACCGCTAAATAATGTGCCGCTGATTTTGTGTCAATAATTAAAACCTGTAAAAAAATAACTTATTACTGACTATTGTGAATTAACGATTATAATCTAGGGTATATTTAATCGGAAATTACTGAGCGCAAAATTGGTATAAAGAACACTTTATTTCGACACTTAAAGAACTTTCCCAAGCTTTCGATTTCTCAGAAATCATCATCAGGGGTCAGAATAAGAAGTATTAATTAATAGGATTTAGAATTAATTTTTAAGGATAATATAATAAATATAATAAATATCTAGATTTAATTACAATTAATAACTTTAAAATATAAGAAACATTAATATTAAATATCACCAACATACCTGCTCAATTCCTCTTTTGAAAAATATTCCTCTCTTGAAAATATTCTGTAGTATACTGCTTTAAACCATAATTGTAAGCACCAGATAAAAAACAATTAAAACTATTAGAATGCCGACACAATATAACGAAGCATTTTATACTTCTTTTTCAAAACTTACTTCCTTTGTTCTGATTCCAATTGTGCCAATATCCTTCCTTGAAAAAGGAAACGATACCAAATACCAATGAAACAAATTGTTACTGATGGATGAAACCCTTTGGTTTTAACAGAATGTTATTCAACGACATATACTTCACAGGAGGCGTAGCAAAAAAGTGATGGTGATGGATAACCTTTGGAAAGTTTTGGAAATATGGCTTTAGTTATAAGGATTTGGTTCATCATTATTAGCCGCAGACAGCGAAGCTGGAAAGGCTTATGGTTTTACTAATCGGGTCCGTCCGTCCGTAGACATTTTTTTATTTATTTATTTATTCAAGATAGCACCCTGAATGTACAAAGTACCAGGTCTTTACGCTACCCGCAGATTTAAAGCTTAATCGTACTGTTAAGTATTTGAGTTAATTGCGTTATTGAATTTTTGAATAATTGAAATAAGAAAGCATAATGTTAAGATTATAATTAAATTAATGAGACAGGGTCATGTCGAGTGCTTCAGATTCAGAGCATTCTTTAAATTGTAGAGTTAAGAAATAATCAATTAATGTAGATTTACAAATATTAAAACTGAGGTTGCCACAGGTTAAGTCAAATGGTAAAGAATTAATTAAAATTCTAGTACGTCGAATTAAGGAACGTTCGCTGTATTGTTTAGAACACTGAGCATATTTTCCATGTCTTGTGTAGTGGATACCTTCTTCGTCAAGGACAGAGGCCACGGTGTCATGAAAATAAGTAAGCTTATGTTTGTGTATTTTTAAGAATTCCAAAATCGTCACAAGTTTAGCTAAGAATGTAGGAAGCAGCCATCCTAACTGCTGGGTGAGTTGGAGTTTGACCTTTTCTTGTCGCTTCAGTTTGAGGGTAAACTTGGCACTTTTTCTTACTATTTTTTCCACTTCATTAAACACAAATTTTTTTACAGTTGGACCATATTGGAATTACATATCTGTTTATTGGAAAAATGTAACTGGTTACAAGAAGCTTTCTGTTGGTTTCCGAGACAATGTGTTGAAGGGGATAGAAAGATCTCAAAACATAGTTCGATTTCTTAGTGATGGTTGAGATGTGATGATGCCAAGTGAGTTCAGACATTACAACACTTTGCAACGACTTGCTACATGTTGCAACCTGTTCAAACCTATTTGCAACATGTCGCGTTTCATTTGCAACGTGTTGCATTTTGTTTGCAACGTTTCATGACCAATTTGCAACACGTTTCAGCCGGGTCCGGGTGTCTTGTTCTAAAATATGATGTTCTAATGTATGTTGTTCTAAAATATGTTGTTCAAACTATATGTTGTTCTAACTACTATGTTGTTCTAATGAAATATTGTTCTAACTTTTAGATAAAATAACTCCGTAAATTACAAATCAATTTGAAATAATACTTCCTTCTCGCAACCAAGATTATACAACAAAGCTTAGCTCCAAGTTAATTTTTCGAGCGAAATCGTACACAAAGCTAAAACTCAAACTCAGACACCAGCTCGAATAATCGCAAACGCATGCCAAACATTGCCCATTATTATTGCAGCACAAGTTCCAACCCCATCAAGGTGGAAGGCTGGATGGAATCGTCGTTTTGGGTCGTTGCTTGGAGCAAATCTTTCATTAATTTTGTTTTTAAAAGTTAATCTGGCTTACGAATACTTAACTTTGTTGTATTATCTTGTTTGCCTTGCGACAAGGAAGACAAGTATTATTTCAAATTGATTTGTAATTTACGGAGTTATTTTATCTAAAAGTTAGAACATCATTTCATTAGAACAACATAGTAGTTAGAACAACATATAGTTAGAACAACATATTTTAGAACAAAATATTTTAGAACAACATACATTAGAACATCATATTTTAGAACAAGACACCGGATCCCGTTTCAGCCCATTTGCAGCACATGTCAACCCATTTGCAACACGTTGCAAGCCAGATGCGACTCGTTGCAATTGATTTGCATCTGATTTGCACTGTTGCAAGCACCGATTTTTTTTAACTTTATCTTAGTTTCTGACCTCAAATGCTTATGTACCAAGTTTCGTTTAAATCCGCTTACTCGTTCTCGAGTTATCGTGTTCACGGACGGATAGACGGACTTCAAATCACATACCTCCTAAATGTACTTTACTTGTAAGTGTTTTTAGAGACCATCATCCTCTAAAAATCATCCTCCTTTTGTTACATTTGTTACGATTGCTGGTGTTGAATAATAACACATGTTTAATTTAATCATTAAACCATTTTATGTTTAATTAATGGTGAATACGATTTGACTATTTAATTTTTTGTTGCAAAATACTTGTTTAAATCCGCAATTATATCATGAAGCATTCGATTCTCAAGAGCGAGTGCTGATTCACTTTTTCTCAGTTGTTCTAGCTCACACTGCAGATTCTTCAACTTTGAGCTCAGCTCTATACTCTATAAAAAAATCATATACTTCAAAATATAATTAAGAAATGTAAAAGTCTTGATATATACTGCTTTTTCGTTTGATTCAAACAGCTCAATGTCGCGTTCAATTTTCTTTCGAAGGACACCAATAACTGAGTCACAGGCCGAAGAATCCATAAATTTTCCTGAAGGGAATGGAACTTTTCCTGGACTGGCCCAAACACGGATTTCTTCATGAAGACGTTTCACATAAGTCTCATATCGATTAATCTGGAGTAAAGAAAAACTAAATGTTTAACAAAATTCAAATTTAAAATACTTCACCTGTTCTCCTTGTAAACGAATGATTTCATCTACTGCCAATTTCTTCTTAGGATCATCCCACCCTTTCTGTCGTACTCGTTCAAAAGTAGTAGAAGTGTAATTAGTGAGGGATTTAGGCGATTGTTTTCCTTGGTGAGAGCTGTGATTTAGTTGATACTCTCCTGATTTAGTAGAAAAACATCCAGTTGAATTTTTGTGTTCGATTTTATCCTGTATAATACAATAATAGAGTAATTATTGACTAACCAGAGACATACTTAACCAATATACTTCCTTAGGTTGCGCTCCAAATTTTTCATTTTCAATAATAATTCGTAACTGTCGAGCCTCATGACGAGATTCGTTAAGACGTATTTCAAGTTCTGAATTTTCCATAGCCGTATCTGCATACAAGCTACAAAGTCCAACTATACCTACACGTCTGCCTAATTGCAAAGTTGAACTTGAATTGCTTGAATCAATCTTATCTCGAACTTGAGAAATGACTGAACTGACACCGAGCTCAGAAAGATTATTATTCGATTCCGCTTCTTTGGAATCAACGAGAGCATTATAAGTTGAAGTTGAGTTTTGAACGTCTACAGTTAGACCGACACTTATTTCAGGGCTAGTAACTTCCACTTCATTATTTTCTATTTGATCAGAGTAAAGATTTCCATCACTTTGTTCTACTCCTGGTAAGCAATTATCTTCTAATCGTCTGAGGAGTTGGTGAGTATGGTAAATAAGTAAATTCTTCTCTAAAAGGTCGGAACGTAGATTTAATGCTTCATTCTTGAATTTCAACTTTTCTACTTCATTCTCAGCGCATTTAACCTAAAATTAAGAAAATGTTTATTTATTCAATTTTACAACAATTCGTTAAAAATTATAATTTGCCTTTTCTGAAGTCCAGTTTTTTACAACATTTGTATCACATCGATCTCCTTTTCCAAGCATTGTTCCACGGAGGAAATGTTCCTCAATTCTGCTCCAATCCCAATCGTCATCATACGTAGAAGCCGCTGGTCTTGTTAACTGTTCCTGTGGTAAGAATGAAGAGAATAACTTAATGTAACACAATATATTATTTATTAATTTTTCTTATGACTTTAATTACAGCAAAAAATAAAGATTTCTTGAAACTAAATTTCAACATAGCACTACTCTTAGAATATTCGTTGAGTAATAAGGTCGAACATTTTCATAACAGCTCAACCCCGAGAACTTGACTAGAATTAAATTAATGACAGAACATGGTGTCATTTTCATTTGTTATTTTGGTATATAAGCGAAATTCAAAAATATAATACACAATAATCGAATTTTTCGAATGACTAGAAGTTATAAGCAGTGGAAACTCTCCGGACAAATCATTTGCCTTGCTTCACGAAGCTAGTTTACAATATAGAACCAACTAAAGTTTATAATATTATAATTCCTAACTGCTTGCTTAGACATCAAAAACTTTTCCCAAAAGGCTCGATGGCTGACTCGGGACGGTTGGTTTTAATATTTGTTGATTGCCTTCCCGTTTAGCAGTCACAAGTGCATTTTGTAAATGTTGAATTGTTACCTTTTGCATTTGAATCTCTATTTCACGGGAATTTATCTGGTTTTGAATATCTGATTTTGCTTTCTTTATTTCTATTAATTCACTCTGAAGATTTTGGACAATTGCATCTTTTTCAGCGGATTCCACTTCCAATCGGGTTAGACGACGTTGAAGTTCATCTACAGAAGACATTAAAATATCTGGATGCTGAAGTTGGGCTTTGGCGTAACTTTGATTTTTGTAGTCCTGATTCACAAATTAAATAAATTCATAAACATTTTCAACATTATTAATAAAATATTTCACAATCACTGTGTAGCTCTTAGCAACAAAGCGAGAAAAATGAAAAATTCATTATTTTTTAAAGTATAATGAATTTAAAAAAAAAAAAATCTCATTGAATAAATATAAAAACCCATCAATTCAATAATAAAATTACACAAACAAAACATTGCAAACCAACTAACTCACTTGACTTACATTAAACAGAAGTGTTGGAATAGTGTCGTTATGAATGAAATCTCCTCCACCCTGATCATGAACCCACATTCCTATATTACTCTTCATTTTTGTAATCTGAAATCCATATAAATAAATACTAAAATATCATCATTCGACTACTATCATTGTTATTTTAAGCAAGCAAGGAATTATTTTTATTAAGGATTTAAGGAGATATTTTGGGTAAAGCGTTGTTTCCCCATTGTCATTTTCTTCTCAACTTCAAAACTTTCATTTAATGGTTTAGCAGAGTTCGTGTAATTCCGAGTACTATTCAAAATCCAATTTTGAACCACAAGATCTTGACTCTGTTCTGGAAGAGATGCAAGTATTTCATCTGGATTTTTAATACATTCTGGTGATCTTTTTTCAATCAATTTTTCATTAGCTGTTGATAATGACACTCCACTTCCACTAAGATATTTCACTGTTTTCATTATTTCTAAGTAATCATCTCCACCTCCATTTTCTGCCTTTTTTGTATGCCGATATCGCTGACGATGTCTACCACGGACTTTCACTTTTGCGGAGTCGCCAGGATGTACCGTCGTAAGTTTTTTTGAAGATTTAACATTCACTCTCACCAGATT
>JAQGCN010000745.1:0-15429 GCA_034699725.1 Friesea truncata | reverse complement strand
AAAGTATTACAAGCGATTAAGCATCACAAGTTCCCTAACTTCGTCGGTTTGCATAACACTGTTGTACGGTTTATTTTTAAATTATATTTAAATTATTAACACATGAAACCATACACTTGAAATATTATTAAATTCATAAGATAGAGATTCCAAATGCTTGTTTGTATATTTTTTATGAATAATTTAGATAGATCAGTTTAATCCGCTAAATAATCAAACATATAATAAAGTGAAAGTGAAAATTAAGTTGAATTTCACCTAGATTTCACTCTCAGTTTCAGTTTAATAATTTTTAATTAGAGTATTTAGCGGATTAATACCCACAATAGTAAACTTAGCTTTTTAAATTTAATTTTAATTATATTAAAAATTATGATTATTATATTAATATTAGTAGTAATTATATTTGTGTAGGAAGGTATACTCCAATTTATTATTATTATGCATTTTCATCATTGCATTACATGAAGATGATAGGCGTGTTTTTGGCATTAAGTAAGAATATATTTTTGTATATATTACTCAGAACTTTGGTGTTTCATTGGTATTTGACAGACATCATCTCAATGACATGACAGAAAAGAAGATAAATTCTAGTAATACCTAATGTTTATTTAACTCACCTCCTTACTTACTTAACTCAAATCTTTCGAACACATTTATCACTTCTTTTTTTAAATAGAAAAGTGTAAGTGATATAAATTACCTTGAAGGTGTTGAATAGTTGCTTGATATTCGGCTAATTTTTCATCAATGTAATCCTGTGATTGTGCAGCTATTATTTGTGCCGTAGAAGGTCCATTTTCTTCCCAATGTTCATCAGTTGTATAAGTTGTATAAGTCTGTGGTTGTATTCCAGGTGGAAATACCAATTCCATATCAAATGATGGTTGCCAACTACCACTTTCACTTGGAGAAAATGGTAAAGGACTCTTAAATTTATAAATATATTTATTATATAATTTAATTATTATAATTTATATTTTAACCCTCAATACTTACTTGTATGAATATTGGTTGAAAGAATGGTTCTGATGTGTGTTGTTGTTGTTGTGTTGGTGTTGGTGTTCTTTGACTCCATCTTGGAGAATCCCTTCCAAACATTTGAGGAATTGGTGATTTAGTCCATTGTGGTGGAGGTTTCCAAGGGATTGTGCCTGGTATTGGTCTAAGAAAATTTTAAAATTAAATATTGAATATTTATAGTAGAATATTTAACTCACCTTGATATTGGTATTGGTGGATGATTCCATGGTTGTGGACTTGGTGTTCTTAATGATCTTGGTTGAGATTGATGTCTTGGCTGTGGAGAATAATATCCACCTCTTCCAGGATTTCTTTGAAATTTATCATCCATTTTCAATTCCAGATTTAATTTTCTCTAATTTTTACAATTGTAACATCACAACACAAGGGAAGAAAGAATGCAGTCTTTTTGTTAAAAAAAATTCTGACGCTGCTCTTTGAGAGGTTATTTGTGTGTTGAGTTGGAATTTGGCCAATTGTGGATTAAGATTTCTTTTTGATATGTAATTTGATAACCTCAAAAGAATACTAATTGATTTTTAATAAAGAATGAAAAGCATTATTAAATCAAGCAGAGAGGAAGCAGTAGTATTGAATCTTGTAGTGTAAAATTTAAAACTGAAAGTGAGACATATGAGTTTAATAATTTTTATTTGGTATTTCCCTGAACTGAATGCATTTGTAAAAGAAGATCAGACGAAGACACTACCACCTAACTAAATATCTAAAATTAGAAATTTTGGCACTAGTGTTGTTAGGGCATGTATGGAAACGAGGAGGATTTTCTAATGAATTGCAGCATGTGTTATTTTAGTAGATTATTTGAGTCTTTGGTAATTGGAAATTCACTTTACATTTTTTTTCTTCTTTAGATTTGATCGTCTTGAGACAAGAAAAAGGAAGATATTTACATTTAAAATAGTTTTTGAAACTGAACTTGACCTACATTATATCCATGTGGAATGAATTTAGATTTTAAGGTAAATGGGTCAAAATATGATAATTAACCTTTGGGTTTTTACTAAGAATTCTACAGTTGAAAAACAATTTTCTAAATAAAAAGAGAAATAAAGAAGTTTAATTACAGATTGAAATCCTTGAACGGTTTTTATTAATTTTAGAGTCTTTACGTATTCGCCATTAGCATCATAAAAATAAAAAATATTTTCATTGTTTCTTTTAAAATATTATACAGTATGATTTTAATCTGTATATTTTGAGTTATGACAAAAAATACATCTTTGTGAAAATGATGTAATTTATGGACTGTTGTTAGAGTTATTTCCATCCAAGGTTAAAATTTAATCTTTTTACTGACTGTAGAGTTAAACTGGACAATAGAGATAATAGAGATCTCATTTTTTTTTGTTTTCATTAAAACTCAACAGTCCACCCACACTCAAAGATCTAACAAGAAGAATAATAAATTACTAAAAGTCAAACTTTGTGTGAATAGAATTTAGTTAATTTTGACATAGCCACAGCATCACAACATCTGTAAGAATGTATTATATTTTGTGTAGCGTTTTCTTTGGTTTTATTATCTGCTATTACTTTCTTAAAAAGAAAAATAATTTTCCACCAGGTAAAAAAATTAAATATATTTTAAACTATTGAATATTTTTGAAATTTGTAATATAATTTAGGACCTTTCCGATGGCCAATAGTTAATAATTTGTTTGAAATTAACAAATTTGCACATATTAAGATAAGTGAAATGTCAAAGAAATATGGTCCAATTGTTGGTATGTATTTGGGTTCTGAACCAGTGATTTGTGTACATGGGGCTGAACTTATTAAAGAAGCATACAATGAAATAAAATTTGCAGGAAGAATTGATCGTGAAGCTCATGTGTTTTTATTTGGAGATCAAAATGGTATAACAAACACAATAATTTATAACGTGTTTAAATTTCTAAAGTGTATTTTTATTTAGGAATAGCAAACGCTAATGGTGACGTATGGATGGAGCAAAGAAGATTTGCTTTGAGAAATTTACGTGATTTTGGATTTGGTAAAAGTTCAATGGAAGAAATGATTATGGAAGAAGTGAAAGAAGTTTCTGATTGGTTGAGAAAAAATAAAGGAAAACCATTACCACTTCAAAGACGTTTTGCACTTGCTGTTGTTAATAGTCTATGGAGAATATTAACTGGAAATAGAATTGATCATGATGATCCTAAACTTAATGAAATAATTGATGGATTAGAACAGTAAGTAATGTTTAATATTAATTTATAATTTAATTAATTAATAATTATTTTTATTTATTATGTAATTTTAGTACTGCAGAGTTTCTCTTTAGTTTTGATTCAATTAAACCCATGATTGTATTATTTTTTCCAAAGATTGCAAAATTATTTCCTGAATGGAGTGGTTGGAATCATTTATCCTCAATTCGATCAAAGCGTGAACAACTTTTTATTGATATTATAAATAATCATAAAAAAAATCTTACTGATGAAAATCCGAGAGATTTTGTTGATTTGTATCTCCAAGAAATACGACGAACAACAAATCCAAAGTCAAGTTTTTACGGAGAAAATGGAGGTATACATAATAATGGTTTAATTTTAAAACAATTAATTGTTTTTATTTCCTTTTCAGAACGAAGTTTAAAGAGTGTGATGTCTGAAATGTTTCTAGCAGGTAAGGACCTCGTGTTTTTTTTAAAAAAACAATTCCACTTGTGCTAAATGCTTTTTGATGCAGTTAAAAGAATTTATGTATTAAATTTTTCCAAATATCTTTTAATTTGATTTAATTTAAATCCTTATACTTCCAGGCACGGATACAACATCCGTAACATTGAGTTGGGCTATGTTATATTTACTACATTATCCTCATGTCCAAAAGAAATTACAGGATGAAATTGATAGAGTTGTTGGAAGAAATAGAAATGTTAGCTTAAGTGATAAGAAGAGGTTAGTGTTAATATATTATTAGTTTATTTGTATTCTTCAATATCAATTATATAACTTTTGTAGTTTGCCTTATACTGAAGCAGTGATCTTGGAGACATTCAGAATGAGTTCAATAGCTCCAGTTTCACTCCCTCATTCATCGACGGCTGATTTTAAATTCCATGGTTACGACATACCGAAGGGTACAAGCATTCTAGCAAACTTATACCAACTTCATATGGATGAAAAAATCTGGGGTGATCCACTAATATTTAGACCTGAGAGATTTTTAAGTCCGGATGACAGTAGCATTGTTAAACGTGAAGGAGTTTTAATACCATTTTCAATTGGTAAAAGGGTTTGCGTTGGGGAAACGTTAGCAAGGGATACTATTTTTCTATTTGTATCAAACATTGCACAAAATTTTGAGGTAACAGTACCTGAAGGAACTGAAAAACCTCCATTGGAACCTCCTCGTCAACAGTTAACAATTGCACCAATGTCGTGTACACTTCTTTTGAATGAACGATAAATCACAAAACCTAATTTCCTCTCTGTTTAATTTTAATTGATGTTTTTTCCATGCAAAGTATACGAAGAATAACCTCAGACAATGTTAAATCCATTCGTGTTTAAAATGTTAGTCACGGGATTATTCTCCTTTTAGTTTGTAAATTTTAAAAGTAATTGGAAATAATATAAAATTCTTTTAGAAATCAATAATACGAGTACTTTGTAAAATTTGGAATAATAAAATCTATGACTAATTTTAATGGTTGAATTGAATTTGCATGTCATTTCATCCTATCATTATTTATAATTGGAATTCACTATTCAATTTACTTGTATTAAACTTTAGTTGTTTAGAAATATAACAATTTATATTATCCTTGATTTCATCATTCCAACTCCAAGGGTGATACGCTACGAAAATGTATCTTCTGGATAAGGCCTTTATTATAGCAGGGCTACTGTTCATTTTATACATCAATGAACGTAAATTTATTTTATTTTTATTTATTTTTATAATTTACATTTTCATATTTATTTTAGAGGAAGCCTCAGATAAATGTCAACTAAGCGAAGGAGTATTAAAAGTAAGTTTATATACTCTTGTTATTATTTAATATCTACTCAAATTTTAAAATTATGTTAATTTTCCTTCATGATTTATTTTAAAAATGAATAATTTGATTATATTTTAGTATGAAGTTGGTAAATCTTATTCCTACGCCTATAATTCAAGTTTTGATGGATTCAAACAAAAGGAAGGTCCACATTATGTACCGCTTGGAATTAAATCTTCGCTTAATATTGAAGGGACTGTTATTTTCACTTTTCTATCCGAATGTGAAGTTGTATTAACACTTCAAGATGCTAAAATATACACTATAGTAGAAAAAGACAAGGTTAAAATTATTTTTATTCTTTTGTAGGAATATTATTAATTATTTTTTATTTGCAGGATGTAAAATCTGTTGAAATTAAATCCAGCAATTTAAAATTTACTTTTAAATATGGAATGGTTAAAGAAGTATTTGTTGATCCAAATGAAGATGCATGGACTCAAAATATTAAAAAAGGAATATTAACTATTATTCAAAATAGAATGTTAGCAAAGAAACATAATAAACATCTAGGAAAATATGAGGTAAAGAATTTTTTATTCTCTAGTTAAAATATTTTATGCATCTTTCACTTTATATTTTTTAGCTTTCAATATACGGACGGTGTGAAACAACTTATGGTATTTATATAAAAAAAAACAATTTTAAAAAAACAGTCTGATTTTTTTAATTCGCATAATTTCTTAAGGAAAGAAAAGTAAAGACATTAATTTAATGAAGTGTGGACAAGGTGAAAGTTCGGATATAATAAACCAAGGGGTCGTTTACTGGAATGGATCAGTAGAGGTAAATAAAGTTTTGAAAATTTAAGATTGTATTATTTCTTAATTTATTGTATAGAACAAAGGTATTTTTGCATTTATGAGAACTGCACAAACATGCAGTTGTACACACAAAATGGAGAAAGGAATCCTAACTGATACGAGTTGTATTGAGCATGTGAATGGAAATATTGTAAGTGGAGGTATGAAGGGAAGTCTTATTTATAAGAGTGTTGGACCAGCAGTAATTAAAAAGGAAGATCTTTCACATCTTACACAAAATTCATCTATTCTTTTTAATTTTACTCAAAATCCAACTCCCCGGAATCAGAAGACTGTAGAAAATGAAATTAAACAACTTCTTAAATTACTTCAATCTGATGGAGATAATAAAGCAAATATATTCATTCAACTAAAAATAATTCTTAAAAAAGCTGACAATTTAAAACAAGTGGATGTTGGTTAGTCAGAATTGGGAGTATTATTTTGTATTTTTATTAATAAGTTTAATTTTTTTTTAGATTTCTTGGAAGAAAATAATCGAAAAACATATTATGATGCATTAGCTGAGGTTGCTACAGATGAATCTATCCACATTCTTTCCACACTTGGAAATAAGGGAGTTCTAGACAAATTGACTCAGCTTAAGTATTACAGTTCAATGGCATTTGCTTCAAATCCAGGTCCAAAGGCATTGAAATCTGTAAAACTCCTTGTTGAAAATATTTCGTAAGTTATTAATAATTTTGTCCGTTTTAGTATTAATTAACTGATTTTGTTTTTAAGAAAAAAAATGGAGAACCAAAAAACTGATACTGAAGAAGAGAGAAATGAATTTCAATCAATTTTAAGTTTATCACAACATCTTTTACTTGGAGTATCAGGATTAGCTCACCAATTCTGCAAAATATCAACTACACCATGTATAAAGAGTTCTGAATATGTTGAACTTGTGGATGAAATTTCAAAATATGCTAAGGTAAATACTTGTACATACTCTCAATCCAGCTCATGGCATTAGTACAATTTTTTTTAATTTTTGTATAATACTTAGGCTAATATTAAAGAAATAGAAATTGTGATAGCTGCACTACACGCTCTTGGGAATTTGGACAAATTGACTCCAGCAGCTGAGAAAGCAATCAAAGATATTCTGGACGATGATAAAAATACAGATTGGATCGTAGTACATGCTTTAGAAGCATTTCGTAGAGATCCTTGCAATAAGAATTTAAAAACAATTGCTAGAAAAATTCTTAAAAGTTCTAACAAAACTGATCAAGTTCGAATTTATGCATACAATGTATTAAGTAAATGTATTAAAGATGAAGATAAAAAACTATTTAAAGAAATTATTCAAGAAAAAGATTCAAAAAGTAAGTCAAAAATAATAAATTTTAAATAATTTTATTATATATATAAATATATTATTAATATTTTATTTTTATAGTTGGATTTTACATTGCATCCCATGTTAAGAGTATGTCAGGGTCTTCAAGTCCATCAAAAACTTCTATAAAACATTCTATGTCTGGGATACTTATTCCAACGAATATTAATTTGACATTTAATTCCGAATCTCGGAATTCAAGACATCTTGAATACTCAACATTTAATGAAAAAGATAACATCGGACTATCAGGAGAAGCATTAATTATTTTTACCAAAGGAAAAACTCAACCTACTTTTCTATCATTTAATCTTACATTTGATTACAATGGAAGATCTTTTAACTTTTTAGAGGTATGAAATATTTTAATTACAATTTATTTCTTAATGATTTTATTATAATGTTTTAGGTTGGATTATCCCAAAGATTTACACCAAGTGATAGAATGTACCGGGATGATTCTATGAGTGCTGATTGGTGTTGTGCAGATATGGCAATCATGGCAAAAGATTCCTACGTGCGTCTCTTTGGTACAACAATTTCAATTGGTCTTGAAGCTATTCACAATACAATGCAAATGTCTCTCATGCAATACGCTACAAATGGGTTGAATTTAACTGGGATATATCCGGATTCTTTATTAGATGAAGAATTAACAATGCCTTCACTAATTGGTCTACCAATTACTTATAGTTTGGATGCTGTTAAATTTGATTCCGTTGGTATACAATTTACAACAGGGAAAACTCCATTTTCAGAGCTAATGAATCAATTATTTGCACCTGAATCTGATTACAATCTTCTACTTAAAACTGATAGTGCACTTACAGCCGTGGCTGACATAAACATTGGAGCTAATTCACCAATTGGATTTGGATACAAATACAATGGGAAAATTGATTATAAAACAAATTTTGGACTTGAATTAGCATTACCATCTCCTGGAGTTCTTGACATGAAAATTAAATTCCCAGATACTGTAATTGTATCAAAAGAAATATCTGGAGAGGGTATGGGATATCAAATGTTTAATGGAAAACTACAGAGTGTAATTTCAACATCACCTGCCTTAAAATCAGAGAAACGAATGAAGTATAATTATTGTTAAGATTTAGAATTGTTTTATATTTTGAAATTAATTTTTGCAGGAAATGCTTTGAATGTCCTCTTACAGGATTGAAAAGTTGTATGAATTATAGTCCAGGGCATATGCATTTTGTCTCTAGTTTGGAAAAATATGATGAAAATATGGAATCAATTGAAATTAAATTTAAAACGGCTGGTAATTAATATAAGAATTTCTTGTTAAGTTTTTTTGTAATGATAAAAGAACAATAATTTTTAACATAGGAGCTGAAAATGATCTTACGATATCCACACCTGGTGCAAAGATGAAGCGCCATTTGATTATTACATCAAATTGTAAGTTACTAAGAATCCTTTTTAACCTTGTTTGTAAAATATTTTATATTAATTTGTTTAAACAGCACCAAAAGAAGGTACTTACGAATTAAAAGTTAAGGGTGAACTCGGTGAAGGAAAACGTGAATACAGTGCCGTATTTGAAACAAAAGAACCACCAATAGGAAAAGACAAAGCAGGAATATTACCTATGGATTATAATATTATGCTCAAAGATACAAAAGAAAATAATGAATTATTCTCTGCAAATACAATACAAGAAAAAGAAGAAAAAATTAGAATTCATATTGATATCAAAGACGTACTTTCAGGAGATGGAAATTTTTCAATGAATGAAACAAATTTGCATTTGGATTTAGATGTTGATTGTTTTATTTATAAATTGGGATATAATTATATGGAAGATTTGAATATGTCTCAAGATGAATACAAAAGAAAATCTAAAACAATCATTACAAAATCAAAATCAATCATACAAACTATTGAAGAGGAATCCTTTTTTAACTTTCCAAAAAATTCATTTGGAATTGAGTAAATATACTATTTTATTTTATTTAGTTTTTGTATTAATTAAATTTAATTTTAGTTTTTCAGTCGTAAATGAAAACAAAATATATTTGAAAGCACATTTGAATGGAAATGCAACAATGGATCCTTCTGGTGAAAGTATGGATGGTATTATTGATATGTTTGTAGAAGAATCCGGAGGAAAAGGATGTACTGGAAAAGTTATTACCAAGAATACTTATAAGGGTCCACTTATTACAAGTGATTTAGAAATTGAATTTAAACCACAGAATCAAAAACCTTATATTTATATTTCAAAAGTTAAAATTGACAATGAACTAAAAGAACATTCGTTGTATGATTACGAAAATCGTATAACCGTAGATAAAGAATTCAAGGGAGTGTTTTTAGCACCGTTTGACATTAAGATAACAAAAGATATTAATATTTTTCAAATGAAGGATACTGAAATTTATAAATTACAAGCAAAGGTAAACACTTTTAAACTTTTGTTTTATTATATTTTCAATTTAATTTTTTATTCCGATAGGCAAATTATAGTGATGAAGGAAAACTAATACGCAAGAATGAAATTGTAGGTTGGATGGATGTAGAAAATGGTAAACTGAATTTAACTGGAATGACAATAGATGATGTTTACCAAGGTGACATGATAGCTCATGTATCTTATAGTCAACCTACACATGAAATGCATATTACAAATGTAACATATCATCTTACTGTAACTCATTTACAAGATAAAAATACAACAGATTTCGTAAAAGGCTCAGTTGATAAGTCCGTTGCTATTTATAATCCTATGGAATTTCAGGTATGAATTTTATAAATATTATTCTAATTAATTACTAAAAATAATATTCAATTCTTGATTTTTTAGATGATAGAAAATGGATATACAAAAATATTTAATGATGAATATGAAATGTTTCAAGAATTTACACTAAATAATCAAGAATTGAGATTTTATGAAGAATTAACAGAAATACATCCTGGAATGAATAAATCAACAACATTTATGATTGATATCCATACAAAATTAATCCAAGATCAACAAAAATTAAAAATAGGAATGACATCAATAACTCCATTTGAATCTGGATCTGGATGTCCTATGAATTTTAATATTACACTCTAAATACAAATACAAATTATTAGAAATCAATAATCAACAATTTATTAATTATAACCTCTTTCTTCCATCTTTTTGTTTCAATAAATAATTTCAACAATATATTTTATAATCAAATTTTAATAATTTACAAAATGAAATGATTGAGTGGTTGGTGTTTCTTGAATTAATTTTCAATTAAATTCAGAGTGACTATAATTGATAAAGAACAAGTGCATTTGTGCATTATATTCTTGGCAAAGTCCACCTTCAAAATTAAAAAACATTTAGAATTTTTGTTTAAAATGAAAAATATGAAATGAGAATTTACGTGTAATTTTGTAGATTAGTATTTCATAATAATGTATACAGCATGAATAATGCCTGGTATATAACAAAGAAGTGTAAGACCAATATTAATTAATAAATCAACACCACACCCTCTTTCTAATAAAACTCCAAGTGGTGGAAAAATAACAGCAAAAATTAATTTACAAATATCACTGCATGTAAATGCCATTTTTAAAACAAATTTAAAGATTTACTGTTTTTGTAATATAGTTATGTTTGTATCACACTCTGCTCCTCTATTTCTTCAACTGATATATGTTAACTGAAACAATGAAAAAAGATTTTGGATTTATAAACAAGGTTAAAAGTGACTAATTATGACGATAAGAGGAAAATATTATCTCTCTTATTCATATCATACACCTACGCACCTGGACCAGACCAACTGTTAAGAATTAGGATGACGAATATCCTTTTCCTTGTTTAGTTTCGTCATTCCTTATTAATATTCTAGTGATTAATAATCACGACTTCATTACTTAAACTAAATATTCTTTTGACGTAACTCGTATAATATCTTATGTATTATAATGTAAATATGAAAATGGAGGAAGTTAACTTAAAATTGAGGTTGGATTGGATTTCCTGTTTTATTTATTATAACTATATTTGTTTCAATAGTACTGTTTTTAATATAGGTGATTAACAAAGTAAACAGTAAATAAATTAAACAAGTATAAGACTAGGGTGATGATTAGATTAAATGATTCATTGAGATCCTTTCCAAATGGTAGACATCCCAATATTGATGGAGTATTACCATGTTGTAAAGCAACGCTAATTCGTTGGAATAAGTCAATGGATGCATTTTTTTTCTCCTGTAATTTTTGTGATTCTTGGGCCCACAATTCTTGGAGAATGAAAAGTTATTATTTAAGTAATTCTCTTTCGTAAACACGATATGTATTTCGACGAACTCTTTCGTTTGCAGATGCTTTTGATTTTGAAATTAGGACTTTCCCTGTTCCAATTGCACTATTCTTTGCATTGTACACTCGTTCTTCAGTATAACCAGCATCAACGACATGAAATACGTTCCTTATATCCACAGTGTCTGCAACATCAGTTGTCAATATTATCTTTCTTACATTCTTCTTCTTTCAAGCATCTTCAAAAATTATCCGCTCATCCCCGCATGGTATGTTGACATGAAGGAGTGAAACTAGAAATTGTTCATAGTGATTTGATTCTCCACAAATAAGCATTTCCTTAAGCATGACCAGTTCATCATAGCTCGAAAGGTAGACAAGGATCGTTTCGTTGATTGGTGTTTTGGCGTGGAAGTAACGAACAATCTCCATGACAAGATTCAGATTGACGTGGCTCACACTCGTGGCATTTATGAATGTAGGATCTGCTGCAGTTGTTAAATGCAAGTTCATAATATTGGATACTGTTGGATGACAGAATCGTTCTGCAGCTGCGAGTGCTGATAAGCCATTATTCATCCGAATGAAAGGATTCGCTCCAAGAGCAAGGAAATGACGAGTGTCTTGAGCTTTACCTCGAATGACGGAAGCAAGTAAAAATGGCATTCCATCAATATGTACTTCATGACGAAGAACAAGATCGATGAATTCATCAGCTGCTTCATCTTTAGCCCAAAACATATATCTGGACAATAAAGTATTTGCCAAATGTTCACTTCTTCGTAATTCACAGCAGGTACAATTCTCATGAGTGTCCATGAGAGATCTAAAGTTCACTGAAGAGTTAAAGGCAGTCTTCGTGGAAAGTAATAAGCTTCGTGTGGGTATCTCTACTGAATTAAGAGCCAATTTGATATCATCCAGATACATAATTTCATTGTAAGTATTTGCAGGTTCTCCAATGTAAATAAACTCATAATCATTTGCACCGGATTTTGTAAGAAAATTTTGCAATCCAATGGAATCCATATCTCCTCCAATCAAAATAAGTTTAAAGTCGAAGTATGACATCAAATGAATCAAGGACATCAAGGAAAAATCTGCATGAGCATCTCGTATCTTTAAATAAAAATGTTTTAAGAAATTTCTTAAAAATTAATGAAAAAACTTACATGAATTTCATCCACAATTACATGTGTCACATTTTGAAGAATTGGAAAGGCTGGTGGTACTAATGATCGTAGGAATAAGTCGTTTGTTGTAAAAAGCAACACAGTCGCGCAAGGCGAATAACAGCTTTCAAGTCTAGCTTGAAATCCAATGGCATTTCCCACACGTTCTCCACGCTCACGAGTGATTGCCCCACACTTGGCAATAGCAGCTAATCGATTCGGTTGGCAGGACACAATTCTTGTAGGAGCTTTCTTAAAAGCAGCATTATCCAGTATGAACTGTGGCACCTGAGTAGAAAAAAGAATTTAGTTTTAAAAAAAAGTATATTAATATGGGAAAGCAATTTAGTGTAACCTGAACAGTTTTTCCACATCCTGCTTTGCCCAAGATCACAGTGATACGATGTTTATCTATTGATTTTAAGATATTCTGTTGATAAATCCAAATTGGAAGTGCTTGTCTTTGTGTAGCAAATTCGTCAGACTTTCGTGGAAGCGGGACGTAAGGTGATGCTGTAACATGGAGTCTGTTTACACAACCAATAAGATTGAAATTCACGTTGATTTCATTGTGATCTAAAAATAAGAATTTGATTAATGTTTAAAATAAACCAATTATTTTGGTATTTACCTGGATTTGAAGCAGCATTTTGAGCAGATTTCGGCCACTTAGATCCATTTTTGCAGACTGAATTATAAGATGATGCTGAACTGCTTCCTTGTTAACCCTTATCTGATGTTAACGCCATAAGACCTTGTCGAGAAGATTGGCTCAAAATATACTCAACTGGGACATGTGGCTTAACAGTTGTTTTATAAACAATTATAAATTCCTTTTCCCTTTTACTAAAACAAGATCAGTTTATAAGTTAGTTGAAAAATGCAAACGAATTAAAACGAAATCGGAAATCAATATTACCGACGAATTTCAATGGTGACTCCCTTCCCTTAGCTGTTGCTAATCTTGCAGAAACCTTTTCCCGTTCCATAGGTTTCAGTGCGTTGGGAAATATCATAACTAATATTTTTTAAAAAATTTCCTCATAAAAATCATACGACAAAAAATTGAATAGTGACGATTTTCTAAAAAAAAAAAAACTTAACGTTACTTAAAAAAAAGCTTTCTTCTTAAAAAAAGGTACTCTTCGTCACATGCTAGAAAAATAACAAAAAAAAGCGTCTTTCCAGCCAGAGGAGATAGAGACAAAGGAAAATGGAGGGAATCAAACAGTGAGGTAGCTTGTCTTAAATCGGGGAAACTCTTTCCTCGATCGAGGCCCATCAACCAATTTTATTGAGTTTTCACATTGATAAATTAAAGTGTACACCTTTTTAAAATTATTATGAGTTATAGCATTAACAATAGGATATAATTGCAGAATTTCATAAAAAAATTTGAAAGAAAAAATTTGAGAAATTTTTTTTTGTTTTTTAGCTTAAATAATTTAAAAAATTAAAAGAAATTGTTTTTATCGTTTTTCGAAATATTTTTTAAAATTCTAGGATTCATTTGTCTGAAACTCTGCAATTATATTCCTATTTTAATGTTATGACTGATAAAAAATTTAAAAAAAAAAGTACACTTTAATTTTTAATATAAAACTCAATGAAATTAGGGATGTGCCTCGATTTGGAACAAGGTCCCTCACTGTAGTAGAAAAAAATAGAGTCTAGTCTAGTTACTTGTACACGAACGAAGGGAATTACGAACTTCACACTCCGATTGAATTTGAAAACGAAATTTTGTTTTTTTCGTAATCATTCCAAATCATTTATCGTTATTCTTTACCATCATCATTTCATTAGTTATTCAATGTGAATCATGGACGATAAGTTACTCAAAGTGTTAGAAAACTGCGAGTGTCTAGGAGGACTGAAAAACCATTTCCAAGGTAAATAAATCAAATAAAATAATGAACCCAACAACACACGTGCTCCGACCCGGCACCTGACCTGCAAAAATATACAGGTTTTATTCGTAAAAATGGAACAAAATGTGTTTATTTTGTGAAATTTCATTAGGGATTACATTACGGGAGTTACGGGATCTTCCTGGGAAACTTTTAAGGAAAAAGTTAGCTGATTTGCTACCAAGTGCAACAATATCTCCATCACTTATATCGCAACTAGCTGGCCAAATAATTGCCGTTGATGACTGCGATGATGACGACATACACATAAGTCCCGAAGATATTAAGAAGGAACCTAAACTTGAAGTTGAAGATACCACAGGAATAGTTGTGGGGGATGTTGAATCAGCATCGGGTACAACTCGTACAGACTCTACGGAAGTAGAAGAAGACGATGAGCCCGTAATTGTTCACGAAGTTTTTTCTGACGTTTTATTTGTTGAGCTCGTGAAGAAGGAAGTTCCAGAATTGACAATTGAAGATGAGGATATTGATCTTCCAATATCAGAGGATTCTGGATTAGCAGATGGGGTAGAAGTTGATTCCTCAAACGAAAACTCATCAGGATCGCAAAACGTGAGCAAACATGAAATGAATTAGGATTAGAATTAACTTCTAATTACTCACTGTACCGTCTACCTCCCTTTAAACAATTTATCTTTTCTTTACCAAATCTAACTCCTATAACATACCATACCTCCACAATTTTTTTAGTATGGCGTGTGATTTTATAAACTTTTAAACTGGTATGCCTCTTTCTTATCTTTGTACTATTTTCTAGGATGCTATTGCCGGCCCATCCACAACTTGGGAATTGAGATTAAGAGATCTGAAGAAAGGATTTTCTCGAATATTATTCATC